>JAQIFY010002260.1:0-13481 GCA_028533085.1 Varecia variegata | reverse complement strand
GGTCAGGTCTAAGAAATAATAGGTATACAGACTCTCTTGCATATTCGTGGATAGAGCTGGAACCCGTTCTACTAAGGGAAGTATCCCAAGAATGGAAAAATACGCACCCCATGTACTCACCATCGAATTGGTTTCACTGATCACCTAAGAGCACATTTAGGGATGACATTAATAGGGTGTTGGGCAGATGTGGGGGGAGGGAGGGGATGGGTGTATACATACATGATGAGCACCATGCGCTCCTTCTGGGGGATGGACGCGCTTGAGGCTCTGAGTGGGTGGCGGGGGAGGGGGGAGGGAGCAAGGGCAATATATGTAAGCTAAACTTTAGTACCTCCATAATGGGCTCAGAGAAAAAAAAAAAAAAGAAAATCCAAAAACAAGAAGCATCAGCTGCTGTAGATGGAAATGAACCAGCACAAGAACTCCAGAAATATAAAAAAAATTGGAGTGAAAGGACATTGCCAAAGTAGCCCACTGACTCTCTAGCAATGGATCTCAACCAAAATAAACATACTGAAATGGCAAATAAAGAATTCCAAAACTAGGATTGTAAGGAAACTCAATGAAATCCAAGAGAAAATGGAAAACCAACTCAAAGACAACAGAAAAACAGGAAAGAAATGAAAAATTGACTAAGGAGATAGATATATATTTTTAAAAGCATAAAGGAGTATGTGCTTGTATGTTTCAATTGTATGACCTTCTAAAGCAGCAGAACTAATCAATAGTGATAGAAAAATGGACAGGGGCTGACTCAAGTGGGATCTGGGAGAGTGAGAAGGATGAGGCACGGGGACCTTTGGGATGATGGAAACGAGCAACTTAAACAAACCTGAATTAGGAAGAAACACAAACCCTGAACTGACCAATACTGAGCGGTGAGATTGAAGCAATAAAAAATCCCCCCACCCCACTCACACACAAAAGCCTCAGACAAGACAGATTCACGGCCAAATTCTGTAGACCTACAGAGAATTGGTACCTATCGGACAGAAACTATGTCATAACATCAAGGAGAGATTCCTCCCTCACTCATTTTCTACAAAGCCCGTATCATCATCTTTATATCAGAGACAGGAAAGGACACAACAAAAAAAGAACACTACAGACCAATATCCCCTGATGGATAGAGACGCAGAGTCCTCAACAAAGTACTAGAACTGAATTCAACAGCACCTCACAAAGATAATCCACCATGTTCAAGTTGGTTTCATCCCAGGATGCAAGGACGCTTTTAACATAGATAGGCAAGGCAATAAACATGATTCACCACATAAGCAAAAAGAAAAGCAAAGTCGTCTCAATGGTCTCAACAGAGACAGAAAAAGTGTTCCATAAAGTCCAGCACCTGTTCATGATAAACAACCCTCAAAGAACTCGTAAAAGAAAAAACACCCATATTCAGACAAGCCGTATATGACAAAACCACACCCAACATCATACTGAATGGGGAAGAGTTGAAAGCCTCCCCTCTAAGAACTGGAGAAAGACAAGGGTGCCCACTGTCACCACTTCTATTCAACAGAGTATTAGAAGTCCTAGTCAGAGCAATCATGCAAGAGAAGGAAAGAAATAAAGGGCGTCCAAATCAGGAAAGAGAAGGCTAAGCTATTGCTTTTCACTGAGGATATGATCTTGTATCTGGAAATCCCTAAAGACTCCACCAAAAGACTTCCTGAAATTGACATATTGATCGAGGCATTGTAAAACTTTGGATTTTACATCCCAAAATAACTCTCCATGGACGAGTAGAATATGAGAGGTGACAGGAAGATACACAGTCAGAGACGTTGGAAAACACAGAGAGAACTCTGGAAAACGTTTTAACCGATTTCAGATTTAGCAATTTTTAAAATGTGAAGTAAAGTAGGTATAGGATAAATGTATGCTGCTCTATCAAAGATTACATTTCTTTCTTCTTCGAAGTTCCAGTAAGTCCTAAGCTTTGGATACACATGACTTAGTCCGCTTCTACGACTTCACTGAGAATCCCAGGGGAGTGCTCAAGTCAAGAGGTTTTGTCCAGAATTTACAAGGTGAAAGAAACTGTCAACAAAATTTCCTTGGATTTCAATGACTCAGAGGAGACTCAACTCACAGTATCTCATCAACAAATGCTATTTAATGAAACTCCAGGGTTTTCTTTTCCCAAAGAAAAGGTCATCAGTTTATAGCCTACCAAGCAAGCAAAGTGAAACAATGAAAACGACAGAAATTGGAATCAGGCTGACTTAGATTGGACTTCAGGTTCTGCCACATAAAAACCATGTGGCCTTGGGGAATTCATTTAAACTCTCTGAGGACAAAATTTTCATTAGTCAACTTAGGAGAATGGTGCCACATTAGACATAATCGTTATAAAGATTATACACAAATATATACAAGGCAACTACCACTGGATATAACAACAAAAGTGTTCAAGGAAGAGAATCTTACATGATTATAGTATTCTCACATGTGCGCTTGGTTACACACACATTTCACCCTGAGAAAATGCTGGTCACTGAAACTGTTCTAAGAAAAGAGGGTCTAAGAGGCAATTAATGGCAATCATGAGGTTAACTAAAATTATATAGGGAGGGAAAGTGTAACACAACCTTTATTTTTTGACCTTGACAATTCAGGCTTTTGGTTATCATAATACGATAAGTGATAGCAATGCCAGAACATACACATGTAGACCCATGATATAAAATCAAGGGCATCACCTCCTAGTGTTTGTGCCTTTAAATAACGATTACACAATGCACTCAACAAAAGCCTCAATATCATTTAAATTCAACAAAAGCTTATTAAAAAATATTAACTACCAGCTAAAGACCAAGGAGGGTGAAAGTGATTAAGCTATTTAGATTTACAGCAACTTGTCAAGTAGAAGAGAAGAGAAAGGAAATAAAAGAGGTTAAAGGAACGGGGGAGGAGGCATGACAGCATAGTGGAAAGGAAGAAAAGGGAAGGAACACAAAGGATCCCAAGGTGAAAGGATCACAAAGCCTCAGTGTTGCAAATGACCAAAGGGATCACTTTGGCCGTACCCCTAGCTGATATTTGATTCTAACAGACAGTAGTAATTGCCCCCACTAATGGCAGAAGTCTTCCCATTTGACCTCAACAACCACATTCTTTGAGAAAAAAATGAAAGGATCCAGGTTTTTCACCAGGGTCAACCCACCCCCCAACACACACACACACACACACATTGTTTAGGATCCAAAGCAACACAACAAGCAGTCTCTGAGGGCATCCCGTGGTCTCTCCACCACAGCTGTTAGAAATGCACTGCACCCAGCACCGGGCTTGTCACCGTTATCTGATTAAAATGCCCTCTGATGAAACTTGTCCCCTGATGAAACTCAGGACGCAGAAGGCAGCCTTATGACCCTCTCCATACACGCTCCATTAGGGGACCAGTATCCACACCAACAGCCCCTGCCCATGCCACACACTTCCTGACCCTTCCATCACCGCCACGCCAAGACTCTGGTTTCCCATTCAGCTGACAACTGTCACCAGGAGTCCAGTCCCCAGAGGAAAGGGGGGAGGGTGGCTCTCCACCCGGGACTCCTCACTTCGGAGCATGAGAGAAGAACCTACAGAGAGGGAAGCCAACAAACACAACGACAAGGAAGGAGCAACAAGCCACCTGCCAACCCCTGGGCGGCGGCTACCTCCTCCTGAATGAGTCCGCACATTGGCTCTGGCTCCAGGAGGCGGTGGCAGCGCGGCGGCCCCACGGGAGCCTCAGGCGCGCTCCCTCCCTTGACGTTTCCACCGTGCCTAGCGCTGGAGCTCGGGATCCCGGTGCGGGATTAGCGTCCGGAAGCCCAGCTGCACTCTGAGCCACAGTCCCCAAACCACACATGACTTCCCCAAGGGCGGGTGCTGCCTCCCGGGACAGGGCTCCCACAGACCGACCGCTGCAGGCTCCGGAGTCGCGCAGCGGGAGTTCAGCCCGGATGGCGCCCGCCCGCCAGGCTAACACCTTCAGCCCAGGCCGGGCCGGCGCCCACCGCCAGGCTCCCTCCGGCTCCATGAAGCCCCGCAGGGCCTCTCTCGGCAAACTTGGGTGGGGCGAGCACTAACCAACCATGTACTTCTGCCTCCCCGTTGGCGTCCAGCGGGCCATGGTGACGACGACGACGACCTCGCACTGCTGGGGCTGCGGCTCTGGTGGCAGCGGCTACACCTTAGTAGGCGCCGGCCGCCACGCAGCACTCTGGTGACCCATGCCACGTGACTGCGTACCCACGTCTCTTCGCCAAGTTCCCGCCAAGTTCGCCCAACTGGCCGCCTCACTGGCTCACCTCTGGCCTGTTTCATACATGTCACCAGAAAGACATCTTTGGGGAGGTGTCCTACCCCAGGTGTCCTACCTTTCTGTAGGCAGAGGACGTGGGGATCCCTCAGTGCATGAACACTCTCTGGGGTGACATCTTCGGTAGGCTCAGGATATGTGGACAGAGGTTATAAAAAATTTATTCATTCACTTCCTAAAGTAATATCGTTCCAAAATGCCAACTCCATAATACTAATGTGATTCTTTAGGATTTTCAATATTTGTTGCTTATTAGGTTGAATTAAAATAACTTACTTATTATAATGTATATAGAATTAACAGTCAGACACAATCTACCTGTGTAGTCTCCTCAAAGCCATAAATTCACCCAGCAATACCTCATCTCTCTCCTTCTTGCCATTCTCTAAAGATATTACTGCACACCTTTTATTCATTCATTGACTTGTTCTTTCAGTAAGCCAGTATTTATTGAGCACAGACTATGGTAAGCACTAGAGTTACAAGGATCTTTATATCTTATTCTTATTAAGCTTAAAGCTAAAAGTGGGAAGCAAATATAGAAATGAGTAAAATAATATGTAGTAAATATTTAATGAATATATGTAAAATGTAGATGCAAAAAAAGGTATAAATAATTAATCCCTGCATATTTTGGAGAAGACTGCAAAAAAACTGAAATACATTCATTCACAATTCTCTGCCTTTGTAAATTTTATTCTCCCCTTCGGGGATGCCCTTCCTTGACTGCTCTCTTCGACAAACTTCTACTCATCTTTTAATACCCAACCTGGCAAGTGATTTTTTGATAAGATGTTCCTATTTCAGGCATAATTTCTTATTTCTCTGTTTCAGTTTTTTATCATGGCATAAAGCATCGTCTCATCATGTCTAAAAAAGATTGGCAAAGTGACTTTCAAGAATAAGGTGCTCAGAGGTGAGGAAAAGGGGACAGATGGGCACTTACAGTTTAGCATTGTCCAAACTGTCGTTGACTGTGTGAGTAAATGAAAGTATGATTTCTAGGTAACATTTTATTGATGGTCAGGACCTCAGTCTATACATTTGTTAAATGTTATTAAGAATCTGCTACGTATACACTAATTCTCTACTTTGAGAATAATGTAACAGTTTGTGCTGACTGAGATAACAGAATCAGATATGGTTTTATTTATGATCTTTACAAATTAACTAATTTGATATACTTTTAGTTGGTCAAATAGAGATATTTAAACCTATTTCATTGAATTTTAAAGACTGACTTAGTTTTTTAAAACACCTAGCATTGTATCTTGAATGTAATAAACATTTGATAAATAATGTTACTGCTTTTGTCATCTGTTTTCTAAGAAAAATATTTTCTTTAAGTGAAAATAAATAAATAAATAGAAAGCAAGAGATGAATTTCTGGTTCCAAATGGCAGTGTAGAGGCAAGCTGCCTTCACTCCCCCCACCTTCCCCACAGAAAACCAAAAACAAATATACAGCACTGAGATCATCACTAGCAATACCACAGAACTCAAATATGAGGATGGAACAGTTCCCAGGGACACAGAGAAGTGAAAAATCTCTGAGCAGACAGTAAGAGAATCAGACTACCATATTTATGCTGCCCTGTCTCCCAATCTGCACAGCACCAGGCATACGGAAACATTACCCCCAACTCACAGTTTCTACACTGGAAAAAGTAAGAATGAAGTGAAAAATCATCTTCCCCACTACCTTGGGTTTGCTAACAAGACACCTGTCCCTTCCTCATACCAGGGGAAACAGGGAATGTATGAAAAGAGAAATGTCTCTGAGGACAGCTGGAGATAAAGCAGAAGGCAGGACTACCATCTGCAGCCCTGGAAATTTTCCTCTGTAACTTGACTAAAGGAGACACTAAATCAAAGTGGCTGTTCAGCAGTGCCACATTGTAGGACATTTATTCCACAGGTCCCCTGGGCACAAACCCCTCGTCAGCCTTCCCATACTTACTGAGATATCCTTTTTGGGACCACCCCCATTAGAGATGGGTGGCATCATGATTGCTTCCTAAAACTGAGGCAAACCTGGACTTACAGCACCATCTAATGCCAAAATGATGGCAGTGACCTAGGAAGAAAAAAAGAAAGAAAATCAACAAATAAGTTTCAAAGAATCTCTAAGCAAACACAGCTAATAAAGAAAGAAGCCAGAAACTAGATAGGAAATAAATAATCCTTCAATGCAAAGACATAGATAACATAATCAGAAGAAACAACAGCAAACAGGGAACCATTACCTCCTCAAATGGACAAAGCAAGTAACCAGTGACTGATTCTAATGAGACAGTGATACGTAAACTCTCTGACCAAGAATTCAAAATACCATTTTAGGGAAACTCAGAGATCTCCAAGATAACACACAGCAATTCATATATTTACCAGAGAACTTTAACACGTTGAAATATTTTTTAAAAATCAAACAGAAAGCTTAGAATTGGGAAATATACTTACTGAACTGAAAAATTTATTGGAGGTTCTCAGCAGCACAGTGGATCCAGCAGAAGAAAGAATCAGTGAGCCTGAAGACAGCCTATTTGAAAATACACAATCAGAGAGGGCAAAAGGGGAAAAAATGATAAGCAATGAAAACAACCTGCAAGATATAGAAAATTGCCTCCAAAACAAAATCCAGGAATTATTGGTGTTCAAGAGAGAGCTGAACAAGAGCAAGGGGTAAAAATCTTATTCAAAGAAATAATAAAGAAAAATGTCCTAAAACTTTAGAAACATGTAAATATCCTGGTACAGGAAGTCAGAGAACACCAAGAGATCTGACTGAAATAAGACTACTCTAATGCATATAATACTAAAACTCTCAAAGGTGAAGGACAAAGAGAGAATCCTAAAAGCAGCGAGAGAATATAAAAGACCTCCAAATCGGCTGGCAACAGACTTCTCAGTGGAAACAATATAGGCCAGGAGGAAGTGGGATGACATTTTCAAAGTGCTTAGAAAAATAAAAACTCACCATCCAAAAATACTACATCCAGTAAAACTATCCTTAAAATGAACAGGAGATAGCCTTTTCTACACACACACACACACACACACACACACACACACAAAAGCTGACAGAACTGACACCATCGAATCCATCTTAAATGAAATGCTAAAGAAAGCTCTTCAATCTGAAAGAAAAAAAAAACACTAATTTGCAAAAAGAACATTTGAAGGTATGAAACAATAAGTAAAATTAAGTACACAGACAAACTCAAAATACTCTAATACTGTATTTGTAGTGTGCAATCCTCATATAACTCTAAAGTGAAGCCCAAAAGATAAACCTATCAAAAACAATAATACCTACAACAACCTGTTGACAAATAAGGCAATATAACACTATGTAAGCTGAGATAACATAAAGTCAAAATATGGAATCGATAGAGTTAAATTGTAGAGGATGTTTTTCATTTTTTTCTGTTTGTTTCTATTCTTTTCTTTGTGATCTAAGATATCATTTCTTTAAAATAATGTGCTACATTAATAAGATTTTCATTAGCAATATGGTTACCATGATGCAAAAATCTATAATAGATTCACTAAAAATAAAAATGGATAAGTTAAAACATACTACCAGAGGAAATCACTTAACTATCACTAGAAAGAAAGACAGTAAGAATGGAAGAGAGTAATTACAAAACTACCAGAAAACAAGCTACAAAATGGCAATCCTTACTTATAAATGACACTGAATGTAAATGGACTCAATTATCTAATAAAAAACATAGAGTGGCTGAATAGATGAAGAACTAAGACCAAATATATGCTGCCTACAAGAAACCCACTTCACCTATAAAGACACAAAGAGAGAGAAAGCAAAGGGCAGGGTTGGAAAAAGATATTCTATGCAAGTGGAGATCAAAAAAAAAAAAAAAACAGCTGGAGTAGCTATAGTTATATCATTAAACGGACTACAAATCAAAGACTTTTAAAATAGACAAGGAAGGTTACTGTATAATGATAAAGGTGTCAATTCAGCAGGAGCATATTCCAATTATAAATATCTATGCACCTAACACAGGAGCTCCAAAGTATGTAAAGCAAGCATTCAGAGATCTAAAGGGAGAGATAGACTGCAATATAAAAACAGTAGGAGACTTTAACACCCCACTCTCAGTAATTGACAAATCATCTGACAGAAGATCAACAATGAAACTTTGGAGATCAACTATACACTAGACCTAATAGGCCTAACTGATGTCGAAAGGACATTTCATCCACCCACTGTAAAATACACATTGTTTTCATTAGCACATGAAAAAGTCTCCAGAATAAACTATATCATAGGCCACAAACAAGTGTGAACAAATTCAAAAAAGTAGAAACCATATCAAGCATCTTTTCTGACCACAATGAAATACAGCTAGAAACCAATAACAGGAGGCCCTCAGAAACTACACGGACAGGTTGGGCGAAGTGGCTATACCTGTAATCCTAGCACTCTGGGAGGCTAAGGCAGGAGGATTAACTGAGCGCCAGAGTTCAAGACCAGCTCAAGCAAGAGGGCCACCCTGTCTCCACTAAAAATAGAAAACTTAGCTGGGCATGGTGGCACCAATTTGGGAAGCTGAGGCAAAAACATCACTTGAGCCTAGGAGTTTGAGGTTTCAGTGAGCTAAGATGATGCCACTACACTCTACCCAGGGCAAGTGAGCAAGACTTTGTCACAAAAAGCAAAAGAAAGAAAAAAAAAAGCAAGACCCTACACAAAGACATGAAAATTAAACAATATGCTCATGAATGACAAATGAGTCAATGAAGAAATTTAAAAATTTCTTAAATAAAAATGGAAATAGAAAAATAAAAATCTATGGGATACAGAAAAAGCAGTAGTAAGAGGAAAGTTTATAGCAATAAACAACCTATACCAAAAAAATAGAAATTCTTTACATAAACAATCTAACAATGTACCTCAAGAAATTAAAAAAATACGAACATACTGAACCTCAAATTAGAAGGAAAGAAATAATAAATATCAGAGCAGAAATAAATGAAACTGAGATTTAAAAATAATACAGATGATCAATGAAATGAAAAGTTGGTTTTGTAAATGATGGATAAAATCAACAACTCTTTAGCTGGACTAAGAAAAAAAATTTGAAGGAAGACTCAGATAAATAAAATCAGAAATGGAAATTGAGACATAACAACTGAAACCACAGAAATACAAGGAATCATTAGAGACTATTATGAATAACTATATGCCAACAAATTGGAAAACCAAGAAGAAATGGAAATGTTTTGGGACACGAACAACCTATGAAGATTGAACCATGACAAAACAGAAAATTGCAACAAACTAACAATGAATAATGAGATTGAAGCCATAATAAAAAGTCTGCCATCAAATAAAAGCCCAAAGACTTCAATGCCAGCTAATACCAAACATTGAAGAAAAAATTAATGCCAATTCTACTCCAACTCTTCAAAAAAAATTAAAGATGAGAGAATATTTCCAAACTAAATCTATGAGGCCAGCATTACCCTGATACCAAAACCGGGACACAACAAACAAAGAAAGCTAGAGGCAATATCACTGGTGAACAAGACAGAAAAATCCTCTGCAAAATCCTAGCAAACTGAATTCAACAGCACATTAAAAAGTCAGTCACCATGATCAAGTGGGGTTCATCCCAGGGGTGCAAAGATGGTTCAACATATGCAAATCAATAAACATAATGCATCATATTAACAGAGCCAAAAACAAATACCATATGAGCATTTCAATACATGCTGAAAAACCATTCAATAAAATTCAACATTCTTGTATGATAAAAACCTCAACAATCTGGGTACATATCTCAAAAGAAAAAAGACCATACATTACAAACTCACAGCTAGCATCATACCGACTTAGGGAAAATTGAAAACCTTTCCTCTAAGATCTAGAACAAGATAAGGACACCCACTTTCACCACTTTTATTTAACATAATACTGGAAGTCCTGTACAGAGGAATTAGGCAAGAAAAATAACTAAAGGGCAAACAAATTTGCCCTGTTTACAGACAAAACTAAAATCTCCACCATAAATACCATTAGAAATAAATAAATTGTGTAAAGTTGCCAGATCTGAAACCAACATACAAATATCAGAAGCATTTATATTATATATGCCAACAGCAAACAACATAGAAAAGAAAGCAATCCCATTTATAATAGCTACCAAGATTATAGAATATCTAAAAATCAATTTATCCAAAGAAGTGAAAGATCTATACAAGGAAAACTATAAACACTGCTGACAGAAATTGAAGGAAACACACACACAAAAAAAAAAAAAATGAAAAGATTTTCCATGCTCAAGCACTGGAAGTATTAATGTTGTTAAAATAACAATTATACCCAAAGAAATTTATAAACTTATTGACATCTCTATCAAAATACCTGTGACAGTCTTCACTGAAATAGAAAAATAATCCTAAAATTTATATGGAACCACAAAAGAACCTGAATAGCCAAAACAATTCTAAGCAAATAGATCAAAGCTAGAGGCATCACACTGCCTGACTTCAAAATATACTGGAAAGTTCCAGTAATCAAATCAGTGTGGTACTAGCATAAAGATAGACACATAGAACAATGGACCAGAATAGAGAATTCAGAAATAAATTTATGAATTAAGAGCCAGCTCATTTTCGGTAAAGGTGCCAAGAGCATACGATGGGAAAAGGTCAGTTTCTTCAATAAGTGGTGCTAGGAAAATAGGATAACCAGATGCAGAAAAATCAAACTGTATCCTTATCTCTTTTCTCATACAAAAATCAAATCAAAAATGGTCACGAGATCAGAATTGACATTTCTCCAAGAAAGACATACAAATGGCCAATAGGTATATGAAAAATGCCCAACATCACTAAGCATCAGATAAATACAAATCAAAACCACTATGAGATATCATCTCATCCTAGTTAACATGGCTTTTATCAAAAAGACTAGGAATAAGAGTTGCTGGCAATCATGTGGAGAAAGAAGTACCCTCATACTCTTTTGGTGGGAAAGTAAATTAGTACAGCCTCTATGAAAAATTGTGTGGGGATATCTGAAAAAAAAACCTAAAAACAGAACTACCATATGATCCAGCAATTTCATTTGATGGTATATAGTCTAAAGAAAGGAAATCAATATATTGAAGAGATATCTACACTCACATGTTTATTGCAGCACTATTCACAATAGCCAAACTATGGAATCAATCTAAGTGCGCCCATCAGTGGATAAATGGATAGATAAAATGCAGTATACATGCACATATGAAATATTATTCAGCCATGTAAAACATGAAACCCTGTCATTTGCAACAACAGGATGAAACTGGAGGTCATTATGTGAAGTAAAATAATCCAAGCACAAAAAGACAAATATCACAGATTCTTGCTCATATATGGGAGATATAAAAGTGAATCTCATGAAGATAGAGACTCTATTAATAGTTACCAGGGGCAGGGAAGTGTAGGGTTGGTAGGTATAAAAAGAGGTTGATTGGTGAGCACATATTTACAGTTTTATAGAAGAAATAAGGCCTAATGTCGAATAGATCAGTGGAGTGACAATAGTTTACAATAATCTGTTGTATATTTCAAAATAGCTGTAAGAGAATAATTCAAATATTTCTGACATAAAGAAAAGACTAATATTTAAGGTGATGGATATCCCAAGTACATTAATTTGATCTTTGCAAATTAGACAAATGTATTAAATTATCCTATATAGCAAAAATATGTACAACTATTATGTATCAACAAAAATATTTAAAAAATGAAAGAATAGAAATGGTTAAATAAATTACTGATTATAAAAAAAATTGCTATAGGAAAGCAATGTTCAACTTACAGGATTTTTCTTTGGAAACAACTCTTCAGGAATACTACTGGCAAAGAGCAGTGTTTACAAAACTGTGTTTAAGAATGTACTGGACTTCATAGCCAGACAGATCTGAGTTTAAGTTCTCACTCAGACACTTATCATTTGTGTGGCCTTAGGCAAGCTCTCTGAGTACAGTATTGTCAGTTGTCTTATGAGGGGAATAAAAGTATTTTATTCCCCTCATAAGACAAGTATTTATCATATGGTCATTAAGAAGATTAAATGATGTTATCCATCAAAAGAGCTTAGCATATGGTAAAAAAATTAATAAACATTAGCCAATATATTAGTCATATTAGTAATGGTTCTCCAGAGAAATAGAACCAATAGCAAGGAGATTAGATTAGATATATATTAGAGAGAGAGACAGAGAGCTGATGGCTAATGATATAAGCTCAGTCTGAGGCTGGAGGCCTAAGAACCAGGAGAGCCAATGGTGTAAGTTTCATCCCGATGGCAGGAGAAGATCCATGTCCCAGCTCAGCGTTAATCTACCAAAGTTCTCTCCTACTTAGTCTTTTGTTCTGTTCAGTCCTTCAACTGACTGGATGGAGGCCACCCATGTTAGGGAGGGCAATCTGCTTTACTCAGTCTACTGATTCAAATGTTAATCTCACAGAAAAACACCTTCACAAGTATAACTAGAATAATGTTTGACCAAATATCTGGGTATGCTGTGGTCCATTCAGGTTGACACATAACATTAATCATTACAACCAGTATTAAGTACTGTGTATAATAAAGCATTTGAATTGAATTGAACATAAAATATATTATATATTAATTTATACTTATGCAATATGTTATATTGAAGCAAAATTGAATAAAGCTGTGTTTCCATTATCTTAATAGTTCTCACAATTACCTTTCTTTCATGGGGAGTCACTGAAATCCTGAACTCTTGAACATATGACCTCACAAAAGTAACAGATATTAGAATGGCACAGTTTGTGTGAACTCAACATATATTTGGCCTTTAGACCAAATTAAAAAATTAAACATAGACATAAAGAAAAGTTATGAGAAATAAAGCAGAGAAAAATAGACCCTATTCCCAATTAGTCTAAAATTCTCAGAAAACATAAGAAATCACAATACTACTGCTTATAACCACTACCAGAAATCAAGAGTTTTTTAAAGTAATTAAACAGAATCAATAATACTGAGTACAGTCTTTTCAATTACAGATTAAAGGTTATAGTAGATTGACTCAGACTTACATAAGGAAATTCATAGACTTATTAAAATGATAACTGTAGATGGAACAGAATAAAGTAAAGCTATGAGGAA
>JAQIFY010000226.1:0-10279 GCA_028533085.1 Varecia variegata | reverse complement strand
AGACAAAATCTGGAGCTGGTTAAGAAAGATGCTTTGATGATGAGAGGAAGAAGACATATGTAGAAGTAAAATATATGACAATGGTAGCACAAATGGGACAAATAGAATTCTATTGTTTTAATTTCTTACACTATACATAAAATGTTAAGGCTTGGAAGCAATCGTTAAAAATAATAAAATAATTAAAATAAAAACCAACTTATTTAGCCAATAAGCCAGAAGTAGAGACAAAATGGATCATTAAACATACTTAATCCAAAAGAAGGCATGATCTACTTAAAGCTTCCTTATGAGAATCTAATGCCTGACGATCTGAAGTGGAGCCGAGGCGGTGATGCTGGCACTGAGGAGTGGCTGCAAATACAGATTAGCGGAGAGGTTTGACTGCACAGAGAACATAATAAATCAGTTGCTGAAAAGTAATGGAGACAGTGGGCAACCTTGTCTGGTTCCAGTTGGAAGTGGGAATGCTTTCAATTTTTCCCCATTCAGAATGATGTTGGCTGTGGGTTTGTCGTATATGGCTTGTATCATTTTTAGATAGGCCCCGTTTATGCCTATTTTGTTAAGCGTTCTTATCATAAAAGGGTGTTGTATTTTGTCAAATGCTTTTTCTGCATCTATTGAGAGGATCATATGGTCTTTGGTTTTGCTTCTATTTATGTGGTGAATTACATAAATAGATTTGCGTATGTTAAACCATCCCTGCATCTCTGGGATGAAGCCCACTTGGTCATGATGGATTATTTTTTTGATGAGCACTTGGATTTGATTTGCTAGGCTTTTATTGAGAATTTTTGCTTCTATATTCATACGGGATATTGGTCTGTAGTTTTCTTTTTTTGTTACATCCTTTCCTGGTTTTGGTATCTAAATTATGTTGGCTTGGTAAAATGTGTTGGGGAGAATTCCATCCTTCTCGATGTTGGAGAATAGCTTATGTAGGATGGGCACCAGTTCTTTGTAAGCATGGTAAAATTCGGGTGTGAACCCAACTTTTTTATGTCTCTTGTGTACGAAGTTGCATTTCTAAAACATATTGTTGAATGTCAAAAAGATTCATTTGTATAAGATAAATAATATATACAGAATAATTAAAATTTAATGGGCTTATTTATAAAATTATCTGTAACTTTTTTCAAATTTTTTGTTAAACATTCTTATTTTTAATAAATGAGAGAAATTGAACTATATCCTAATTAACAAATAATAGGAGTTAATAATACATAGTAGCTTGCCCTATTAGAACAGAATTGTGAGTTTGACTGCTCTTCTCACTCTGTTGCCTGGGCTAGAGTGCCATGGTGTCAGCCTAGCTCACAGCAACCTCAAACTCCTGGGCTCAAGTGATTCTTCTGCCTCAGCCTCCTGAGTAGCTGGGACTACAGGCATGCGCCACCATGCCTGGCTAATTATACATATATATATATATATATATATATATATATGTTTTTAGTTGTCCAGCTAATTTCTTTCTACTTTTAGTAGAGATGGGGTCTCGCTCTTGCACAGGCTGGTCTTAAACTCCTGAGCTCGAATGATCCAGCTGCCTCAGCCTCCCAGAGTGCTAGGATTACAGGCGTGAGGTGCCGTACCCTTCTTGACTACTATTCTTAAGGGAAAACAATGACTAGTGGTTTTAAATCTTTTCATAATTTTAAATCTTGGAAACCACTATCTTTGATAGAAAAGGCAAGGTAGAATTTAAGCATTTTTAATCATGATCTTTCATTTAGACAATAATATTGAATGTTTAACTATATGAAAGACACATTGGTTAGAACTGTATGGGAATTGGAAGATGAAGGAGATAAATCTTTTTTCTAATTGAGTGAAAACTTTATTACATGGAATATGTTTTTTCCTATACTGTATTTGTGACTGTTTATGCCATTATGTTACAACTAGTTGTTTCTATGAAATGAGAAATCAAGGAATGCCAATATTCTCTAAATTAATTATCTGAGTCAAACTAGAAAATGTGAGAAAGAACTTATCATTGGTAATGAATAGACATAAGAACAAATGATGCATTGATGTGTTTTACGCGCAGTTGCTTTAAGCACTAAGGCTACTAACTCTCCTAATGGTCTAGAGGCTATTCAAAGGGAATGGCATTAAATTTGTTAACTTTGAATTCACGTGATCTAAAGTACATTTTCTCAAAGTGATGCTTGGGTTCAAGGTGATCCCCAGATACTTCTTAAGGATCATAGATATCTAGATTTCTTTACCTAAGAGAAAAACAAGCAAACAAACAAAAAACTAAGGTATCATATATATTCAATCTAAGGACAGTGTCAACTGTATTTTTCAAAAACCACCAGGTGCCAACCTATTAGAAGATGATGAGATGATCAGCAGAATTCTTAAGCATTGTGTTAATGGGCCTTAACCAAGATGTTACCAAAACATTTGCTGAATGCTGTCTTTAAATTGTAACAAAATTATTAAACCTTCCTGGATTAAAGTAAATAATTAAAAATACCAGTACTACAAAAATCTTGTAAAGGTATATTTGATAAAATAATATGTTACATATTATTTTATATTATTTGATAAAATAATATATTATGTATAAATTATAATGAATATATAAAATTATTTTATCAAATCGTAACTTAGCTGAAGTATTTTCCAGATAGATAAAGACCTTTTTGTTTTTGAAGAAATTAAATAAATGCCTCAGTAAATGGTATACTTGGTAACATTGTCACAAAAAAATAGTACAGTTGCATATGTTGTTTTTAAACAAAATCAGTGACTATAAATTGCAATCAGGACTCTAAATAGAAAAATCAAAGAATAGAGAGAAATAGAGAAGAAAAAGAAAGTTACAGGGTATAGAAAAGGGAGGTAAGGAGGATAGAGGGAACAATAAAGAGAAATGAGAAAAGAGAAAATGATACATTTAGTTGACAGTAGTGAAATCAGTGCCAGAGGATGCCTAATGTTCTTTCAATTAATTAAAAAGATTTTGCAATATTCTTCATGTTTTCAAATCTATCATCTAATCAATAAGGACATTAACATAGTATTTGTAAAATATTGAGTTTAAGTGCAGAAGAATGGTAAGAGGTTGAAAAAGAAAATTTAAAAACTCAGTACAGCTTTGCAGAATTAAAATGACTAATAAATTCTGCTCTGGTCTTTAAGGACAAACTTATAAAATAAGCTATGACAGCATTTTTGGCTGTTTTGTTAATAACAGATTGACTAGCGGTAAAATGTATTTTGTGGATCAAGTGCTACATAGAGCAGCTGTGGTTTGGAACAACATCCAGCAGGGCAATCGGAAAGGCTGACTGTTCACTCAGTGCATGCTCGGGAATATTACTTCCAGAAACTCCAGAGAGTGCAGTGTCCTCTACCCAAGCACCATGGATTTTTTCCAAATAATCCATCTTGTTTATGGAATAGGTATCTTAAGCTCTGTCAAGTTTCAAAAAGGTAGGCTTCTTGTAGTGGAGAAACATCTATTTTGTGGTAATTTAAGAATCTGTCCATTTGTGGAGGCAGATTATATTAATATTAACCAGATATAGAAATTTTAAAGAATTTCTTTATATATTTAGAAGCCCCTCAAATTACTGGTTGAAATATATAGCCTCTGTAAGAGAAAACTGTGTTTTCTAATGAATATAAACAAGGACTATAAGAATGTTTTTTTTTTTAAACCCCTAAGTTTAATACTTAGAAAAAGCAAAATACTTAAGCAATTGGGGACTAGGGAAAATAATAGTGTTTGAGTGGGTGTGTATGTATCCATGTGTGTAAACAAGGTAGGTATATTAACTTATAAACTTTTATTTTTAATCGAGGAGACACCTATTTCACTACACATCTTTGGTAGTTCATTTGTGACAGCCTGTGAGATAAATGTTCTTCCCACTGGGTAACATAAGGGAGGAATCATAATGGGTAAATACCAGTTTATAATCACACTATAAATACCAGCAACAGATGCAGAAGACTTTAAGGTTTTATATAAAAAAGGATAGATTTTTTTTTTTCATTCAAGAACACAGACTCTTACTATATTCCTAAAAGAGTATTTTAAGTAGTAATGGTTTCAGGAAACATGGCAGGTGTTCTTCTTTCTTGGTAAATGGAAATTTGGCTGAGATTCCTCCCAGCAAGCGAGTGTTTTCTCCATCTGATTTTCCTACTCACTGATGAGGTTTAAAAACAAAGAAAAAAAAAATCTAGATTATTTGATGACACAGTTACTACACAAATACACTCTGTTTTTTATTTACTTAAAAGGTAAATGATGGCAAATAGATTGCTTTTTATCGCCATAGTGATCCTTTCCCCCTTGAACTTGAGATAATGACATTTTAACTCTGTAATACTTGACCCTTAATATTACGATTATTATTATCATTGTCTGTATCAGACAAACCTGCTGTTACTTCTGCTCAATCCTTTCTACAGCTTAGTCTTCTTAATATTTCTAAATAGTTGATCATTTCATATCATTGCCTTCTTATCTACTAAATAAAGGCAACATTGTTTAGCCTCTTACTCCAACAATAATTTCTTGTGTCATTTTTCACATGTGTATTTTGCAATATTCTTCACCTAATCAAATGAAGTAATTATTTGTTTCTTACAGGTATCATACCTTTCCTATCTCTACTCCTTTCAGCATTCATTCCCTCCGCTAACATGCTCTACTTCTCTTCTTCTTTTTCTAGCTGTAAGACTCTTAACTCTTATTTCTACCCTAAATCTTAACTTCAGTGACTAAATCAGCCCTGCCCAGAAGTTTCTTCCTTTTCTGATTTCTGATATCACTTCCTTTTCACTCTTCTCAACAGCTATCTATTCATTCATTCAACAAATATTTACTGAACACTTGTATGTTAGGCATTGTTCATATTAGTAAACAAAAGAGGCAATATACTTTTGCCACCATGGGGCTTATAGTCTATCAGGTGAAGACAGACAAAAAATAAAAATATAATAATGAAGTAATCTGTATAATATTTCAGAAAGTGATGTCATAAAAAATATAGGTGGAGAGTTGAGGGATCAGGAATGTTAGTGGTGGAGAGAGATGTTACGATGGTCAGGGTGGACCTTACAGAGAAGGTGACATTCGAGCAAAGAATGGAAGGTGATGCAGGAATAAGCATTGCTGATAAGTGAGGAGAGTGTATTATGGAAC
The DNA here is from genome assembly GCA_028533085.1 of Varecia variegata. Lineage (NCBI taxonomy): Eukaryota > Metazoa > Chordata > Mammalia > Primates > Lemuridae > Varecia > Varecia variegata. The sequence continues at coordinate 5,106 of JAQIFY010000226.1, read as the reverse complement.
AGCCAGAGTAAATACTCTAAAACAGAAGTATGAAGAACAAGGAGGTAAGGTAGTAGAAAATGAGGTGAGAAATGGAAGGGTAAATGGGGTCTTATAAGCCTTTTTAAGGAGTTTATTTTTGCTGTAATTGAAATGGGGAATTATTAGAGAGATTTGAGCAGAGAAATGGCATGCTCAGAATTACAATGTACGGCTGTGTTTCGCAGTTAAGTAATAATTTTAATCAGCATTCTTGAATTATCTCTCTTAATGAATATTAGACTACATGTGGGCAGTGTATTGCACATTATTTATTTCCAATAAGGCACAACAAAATGTGTTGCTCTTTTTATGCCCACAATGACTATTTTCTGGAAAACTGAAAAAAAAAAAAAAAAAAACAATGGCTACATTTCCCCAAGGGACAGTAAAACTTTGTATAATTATGGACCAGGCTTTGGCTACAGTCATCCAGTACCCGAATATCTAGCTGCCAAGAAGCTAGTTGAACCAAATGTGCTAGTCTCTAATAGGTTGTTTTGTTAATTACTTATTAAAAAAGGAAGACTAGATTTAGAAAACTACATTTTTTTTTTTTAGAAAAAGAAAAAATATTTTATTTGTTTTTGTAAAATTCTGTTTTCTTTTTTTCAGGGACTTGATTACATAAATCTAAAAGTTTATATTTTTAAAGAAAGTTTTCTGTGTAGCTGGGTCAAATGCTTTCATACACTTTTCCTTTTAAAATAATTGAAGCAAGGAAAACTATTTAATAATTTGATAAGTACTAATATTTTGGAAATACATTGTTTTGTCCATGATGGCTTTCAAGATGTGATACAACCACATTACAAACTTCCATTTGTACCAGAGCATTATAAACTGGTAAACATTTGAATGACTGCTTAGGTTCTTAAATACTGGCTAACAATACCTCCATCATCATTATTATAATCATCATAATGAAGATTATATCATCATCAATATATCATCAAAAAGCTAACATTTTTAAGTGTTCAGTATATGCCAATACCAGTGCCAAATATTTTATATGCATATTTTTATTTAATTTCCCAACAATCATAAGGCAAATATTATTTTTAACCCTATTTCACAGATGGGAAAAGTGAAGTTTAGAGAATAACTCAGAACTCGGGGCTTTTACAGTTCGTGAGTAGTAGAGTATACCTCAGATAATTTCATTGCAAAGCAAGCAGTCCCAACCACTTTATTGTAGCCTTCCTTGTAGCCTCTTCCCATAATTTTCCATCTCCATGTTGCCTCCCAACAAACAGCAAACCCATTCATTTATTCATGAAATATTTGTTGATAAGTATTTGTGGAGCACCTACTAAATGCTAAGTATATTTTTTCGGTGTGCGTGTCACAAGTTTATACAAGGTCCAGCCTTAAAATACTACTAAACTAATTGGGAGTAAAGACATGCAAACAAGCACAGGTAACTGCAAAATGGTGTAAGCACTATTAATATGTTTATGTAAGCCAGTACTTCTCAGATAATTGTGCATTATAATCATCTTGTAGGAATTCCAGATAGTAAGACCCCACCCCAGAATATCAAGTCAGTTTATCTGGGATTTGGCCAAGCGTTTGCATTTTCCCCAAGCTCCAGGGGTTACTCTCACAATGACCAAAATATGGGGATAGCTTGTGTTATTTAGGTGATGAACAAAGAAGGTATTCATCATTATATCATCAAACAGGTTACTGGTGGTAGAGTCAGGGAAGACTTTACCAAAAGGCAAAAAACGTCTTTCTGGTAGATAAGAATTAAAGGATAGATACGGAAATAGTTTGGTATTTCAATCCACCTTCTGGAATGTTGATGTATATAAGAGCATTTACTCTGGGATCAGACTCTGGTTTCCACCCTGGCACTGTCATTTGATAGTCATGTGACATAGAAAAATTCCTGAGGTTCCAGAAAAAACTCAGTTTCCTCACCCATAATATGAATTCTAACTTGAAAGATTGTTTTAGAATTAAATGAGATTATTTATGTAAAGTGCTTTTTGCAGTGCCAAGTACATAGTACAAGTACACTTAAGAAATGCCATCCTTTATTGCTGATGAGATAAACCCACATAGCTGGAGTAATCAGTCAAATGATACTTCCTGCTAGAAGATTAGATTAAAGATGTAGCATGTTCTTTTCCATGGATAAAGGATAGACCCCTTGAAGGATTAAGTTCAGAGAGTAACATAAGTTTTGAATTTTTGAAAGGCCCTTTATTTTGGAAGTATAGAATGAATTCCATGGTAAGATTAGGCCAGAGGAAAGGACACCAAGAGGAGGCTGTTGCATTGGTTCACAAGTGAAACTCTGGAGGCTGGGTAAATGAAATGGCAACAGATTCATGAGGTATTAACAGAGCAGAATTGCAAAGGTTTATATGGCCTGTTTGGGTTGGGGAAGAGAGAGAGGAAGGAGTAGACGATGATTCTCAGGTTTCTGGTCTTCTGTTTTGGCTTTTAATTTAGTAATATCACTTTTTATGTGATCATAGTTTTACTTCATTCCATTAGAGTGCTGGCCTTGGTTCTCTTTGATTTTTAGCATTTAAGTATGTATTCAATACATCAGGGTCAACACAAGCACTTTTATTTAACTATAATAATTGGACCTTACATCTTGCAGTGTGATCTAGGAACCAAAAGCATTTTCTAATGTAACTAATGATAATGACACTGTAGATACAGTCTTCAGAGTGAAATCTGTATGGAAGGTGAATATGGTGCTACTTGCAAAGTAAGAAAAAATTGCAAATAGATATCACATTTATTATGTACATATATATTTTTAATATTTGTAGTCATGCTCCTCAGACTATACTCTTATGGTGGTAAAAGCTCTTCCACAAATAAATTGAAACAGGGCAGTTCTTCTAAGTTACAGACATACAAAGTGAGGTAATAAATATAAATCTCTCAATTTATAACTTCACTCCAATTACTTTTTTCTGAAACCTTGATGTCTTCTACTGATTTTATGCAATTTCTAAAAAATTACCTCACTTGTAAATAGGCAGATAATATTAATGAAAAAATTGAGAAAAATAGTCAATTTTGCTTTTTGTTACTATCAAAGGGGATTGAATATTAAATAGGAAGAAGGCAGGCATAATAGTTGCCTAGTAACCTTGGGAGACATAAGGAAAACTGAGGCAAGTATACCAGAGTTTTGTGGAAATATTTCTCTTTGATGAACAGAGAGAAGCTGAAACACTAGTTAGGGGGGCCTGATTAGCATTTTAGTAGTACCTGATATAGGTTATCATGAGTTGACATAAAGCTACATCATTCTTTGTATCAGGAATGCGTGCTGGTTGGCAGTCATGTGAATAGATGTAGCCGCACCAAGTTCGTAAAATATCCAACATTTTTCATAAGTGAAACATCGAAGTTTTCTTTTTCCTTACCCACAGTAGCACTGGGAGGTGGGAATCAATTCTTAAATTGATAATTTGTGATTTGTGTTGATTTGTTATTTTTTTTAACATGTGGTCTCCTGGTTGTAATTGTATATCTTGCATAATCATTTTTGTTGTTAGGGAAAATGTCCTAGTTCATGTAATGTCATTAAATATATCAATTCATAGTAGGCTTCCACAAAGAGAACTTGTAATTTCTAGTTGCTCTGCCACTTGAATGCTAGTAGAACCTTAGCATTTGGTCTTGGATTAGACTATTTGCCTGATTGTAATATGAATGTATCATTTCCATCTCATTTCTTTAAATTTGTTGAGGCACATATTTAAATCTCAACTAATGGAAAATCCTAGAGGGACATTGCAGCATCTATAAATCAATGAGCAGAGTTTGGTTTTTAACTTGTAAAATACACATATTTTGAAAGGAGAAACTATATGTAGTAATAGTGTTTGCAAGGTCCTCTGAGAATCTTTGGATGTCCTCAAAGATCTCAGGACATAGTCTCTGAGGGAGACAAAGGTACATATTACTCTAATGAACAGATTTTTTTCTCCCCCTCCACCTAAGAGCACTCATGATTATAATTTTGCAGTATATCTGGGAAACAAAGGAGGTCTGAAAGCATCTTTCCATTTCATACAATAATTGGAGGGCTGGTCTGAATACCTAAGAGCGTAAAAATAGTCACAAAATAATAAATGGCCAGAAATTTATCCATATGATTCTATCTTATAAGAAACAAAAGATTCAATTCAGCACAACTGTTATTTTACTGCTTTCTGTCCTCGAGCAATATGCTTAAGAGATAATGCATTAGGTCTTAATGAGTTTACTTTTATAATCACTAAAAATGGTCTTCTCCCTTGGGCTAATTATATAATTATTTGAGAAAAACAGGGATTTTAAGATTAATTATATTTTTACTTACACTAATTTTCTTGTTTTAACTAGTTTATGCACATCAACATCCCATAAATTATTAATTGTAGAAACACCTCCTGCCCAAATTAAATTATTAGTATTTGTCATTTCTAATTTCAGTTCCCATTAACTCAGAACATATTGCATGCAAATAAGTGTAATTGATCTTTATAAACACATTTCACTCCTTAACCCTATAAGGCCCTTACAGATTTATCAAAGTTTGTTTCCTCTTTTCTTTTGATTATATTTTATTTCCTGATCATCTCATTGACTTTTCACCTCTTTGTGGTGATGACTTACAGATAGTTTTAGCTTGTCTAGGTTTCTGAATTTTGCAAACATTGCGTTTTTGTCTTCATAAACTTTCTCTAATTATATCTTGAGCTAATGACAATGCTCCTGGTGCCCAGGGTTTTCTTTCAGTAAAGCCAATAACATTTTAGCTGCATATAGAAGAAACTTCTCATGTTGAGTCAGTCAAAAGACTCAAGGTACTTCAATTTTTGGTGCTTTATATAAATCTTCACATATTTTCCTTACGTGAGTATTCCTAGATTATTTATGTGAAAAATCTTGAACTTAAACAGAAATTTAAGGTCTTCTGTATGACAATAGGAAAAATATTCTTTAATAGAGTTATTTATCTAAAATACAAAGTGACATTCTTACTTCCATATCTAAAACCCTTCAATAATGTTAGTTAACATTTGTTGAATGCTTCCCTGGCACTATGTTAAGTATTATGCATAT
>JAQIFY010002259.1:0-13482 GCA_028533085.1 Varecia variegata | reverse complement strand
GAAAGTACTATTTTATTTAAAATTTGAAATCCTATTATATATGCAAAATTTTGTTTCCTGCATTTTTATATCAACATTAAATCCTACATATTATTGTTATAAAATATTCTTAAAATAGATTTAATGATTTTATAAAAATCTCATTCATTTATGTGTACCACAATTTATTAACTCATTCCCTATTGTTAGATATTTAGGCAATCTCAAATTTGAATTATTTAATTATGATAGCAAATACTTATGATTTTTGAGGTGGTAGCTTTATGAAGTATGATTATAAAGTAGATTTGTGGACATTTTAAATGATCCTGATATATATTATCAAATTGCATCCCAGAGAAGTTTTTTTGTTTAGATTACATTCTATCAATTTATGGGTGAATTTGACTCACTACATGCTACTAGTATTGAGTATTGTTTTTTTTTTTTTTTAATCCTTACTAATTTGAGAGGTTAAAATGGTAGTATTTTTGCTGTGATTTACATTTATTTCATTACTGATAAAGAAAAATCAATTAATAGAATGTGCCAGATATGATTCTAGACACTGAAGACACCAAGGTGAATAGCTACCAAAAGAAACTCAGTTTAACTAGTCAGTAAAACAGACAATCTCAAAACAATTTCATTGTATATGATAGAGGAAATGGAAGTGTGGTGGGCAGAATAATAATATCTCAAAGATGTCTACCTTCTAATCTGGGACATGTGGATATATTATGTCCTATGGCAAAAAGACTTTGCAGATGTGATTAAGTTAAGGATTTTGAGATGGGGAGATTATCCTGTATTATTGCTGTAAGGTCCAGTTTAATCACAACAGTCCTTACATAAGTGAAAGAGAAAAGCAAAACTGTGAGAGAATGAGACCTGAAATTTTGACTACTAAATTTGTAGAAAGATAAAGGAGACATGAGCCACGGGATGAAAATGCCTCCAGAATCTGGAATAGGCCAGGAAAAAGATTCTCCTCTAGTCTTCCAAAGGAATACAGCCCTACTTACATGTTGATTTTAGCCAGTAACTCCCATTTTGGAATTCTGACCTCCTTAACTATATGATAACAAATTTGTATTGCTTATTCTTCTGCATTTATAAATGATTCATTACAGTAGCAAAAGGAAACTAATATTGCAAAGTATAGAACACTAAGAAAGTGTTTAGCAGAGGACATCTGAGAATATTTGGAGTTGTCTTCCTAAGAGTTTAAAACAGGAACTGAGTACTGCTGAAGAGTCAATGTGTGTAGGTGAGATTGGAAGCATCCAAAGCCTAGATGGTTCATCTCCAGGGGAGGAATCTCTAAGTCTTGATTTCTGCATCTCTAATATGGGGATACAAGTATTTTCCTCAAATAATAGATAAGGATATTATATTAAATGTTGCATTTAAATTGCTTAACCCCCTTTGCCTACAGTTCAAAAAATTACTGCTATTTTCTGGAAATGCTTAACGGAAAAGGTGACAATATACCTCAGTAATGTTGGTCATCCCTTCACCAACACTGTCAAACTCAGAGACCCGTACACCACGACTATTTCCCCTTCCTCTAATACAACCTACTTCCATTTACCTCTATTTGTGAATTTTAATTTTCTTATAAATATTTGAATTTTTAAAATTTTCTTTCAGAGTATAAAGAAAGTCTTGTGGTCCTGGTAAAAGGATTCCAGGCATCAGTAATGAAGGCTTTCGGCAAGTAATTAATTTATATGATCATCACAAAGATAAAGACAAGATTTGGGAGATTATTTTTGCCCAGGGAAAAATGTAGTTATCAAACCTGTGACAGATTTCCAGAAATTTCATATGCAAAATCCTTCTTTCAAGAAAAATCCTGTTTAGAAGTCCACTATGTGTAATAAACAAATGCTTACAATTTGTGGAATGGCTGTCTCTTGTCTGAAATCCATACTGGTTTCTAAGTATCTTGATTGGTTACTCAAAATCCAAACATACCTATTGCAATATAATTATATATCCATAATGTCTCAACTGATTTGTAATATTACCCCTATATTTTGTGATACCTATTATTAGCACGTAGGTGTTCAGGCTTCCCTTCTAGGACAATATCAATACTCTCTACTTTACTTTTATAGTGGTTTTGCTTGTGTTCCAATATCTGGGTTGCTAAAAGGGATTAACTCAGTAGCACTTACTGTTTTCTTGGATTAATTAATCAAGCAGCTAATAGGACTCCAAGTTAAAGGGACACTAGATAGATCAGGTTTGAATAAAACAAACAATAAACCAACAAGCAGAACACACCAAGTGGGAACTGAGACTCCCTTCAAGAAATTTACATCTATGTTGAAGAAGAAAATTGACCAACTCTAAGCAACCATGGAACTGTGTATTTCAGAATTGTGGAAAACAGCAATAGACACTAAAGTTGAATAAGGAAGAAACTATGTCTCCCCTTCCTGCCCCACCCCCCCAAAAAAAGAAAAAAAAAAAACTTACAAAGTACAATCTTTATAATACAATAATAATGTTAAGTATAGAGAAAACTGTAAATAAATCTTTGCCTAGCCACAAATCTCATAAGGACTCATACACTCTTAAATTGTATAGTGCTTTATACTTTACCAAGTATATTTAATTTTCAGAAAACCTTGTAATAATATAGGTTAAGTCTTATTGTCACTACATTATGAATGAGAAATTAAAATCAGAGAAATAATTTGGTGCCCAAGCCACAGAATTTGTAAATGATTGATCTTGGAACTAGACTCTGAATTTAAATTTCAGAGATCTTTTCAAAATTTTCTGAGTCTTGGAAGTAATGGAGAGCAGTTTCTAAGGAGAAACAGCAGAAAGGCCATAAAGTATAGAGTCCATATTACTAATCACTAACTTTCATGTTAGGTATAATTAATAAAATACATTTGCAAGATTCAAAAACATGGAAGTCAATATTTTTACTAATAAAGTATTTAAAATCAACTAGAAAAATATGTAAAAACATTCACAGGAGGTACATAAAACTGTTGTTCCCACAATATCAATAGGTAACTATAGCTATGTGCTTTCTTTTTTTATTTTTAATTTTTAAACAGCAAAATAAATAGATACCAATTGAGGTAAAACAAATTTCTCAAGGTCTCCTAAGTGGGTAAATGGTGGAACGTGGATTTGAGTCAGTCTAATTCTAGGTATTGAGCGTCTAAAAACTATGCCGTGCTATCTTTACTGTCATCCAATTCCTTTGCATTTAGTTTTCCCATCTGTAAAATGAAGGGTACTATGGGTGAGGGTTTTTGTTTGACATATGACAGGAAGATGCCACTGACATTTACTTCCCACAGGCCAGAATAATGATGATCCAGATGACTTCAAAGGTCTCTTTTTGATCCTAGTGGTCTATAATTGAATTGATTTTTAATATTATATCTGTAAACAGGCATTCAAAAAGCATTTGTAAAATGGAAAATGTGAAGTCCAATAAATCATTTTGCCTTTTGAAGCAAAATATATCTGCACTCATATCTGACAAAATTTCTTAGGTTTTAATTTTTAAGGGTTTGTTAGTACATTTAAGATTAATTTTCATTTAAATTCTTCCCTGTTATGAACATGAAGTTTTTTTCTTGACCCATCAAGCCTCATTATACTGCCATTTTTAAAAGCTAATCACACTTCTTTTTTTCTCCCTCTCTCGTTTTTCTTTCTAAACAGTGGGTCATGTGTGAAAAGGGGGCTTGTAAATCCAGATGTTACAAGCATCCTTAGACCTCTTAAAAGTTGTCATGATGTTTACAAATGACATTTAGCTACCTTCAGCCAGGTCAGACAGGTGACAGGGACACTAATATCTCCCATTCTGTGATCAGCTCCCTACGGTTGGATCCCCATTAACATCTAATGGAAAAATTGATATCCGTGTGAAAGGGTCAAGAAAGTCTGAGCAATCCTGAACATAGAGAGCTGCCCAAAGGCAAGGCTTGTCTCCTTAACCTCTTCAATTATCTGGGTTTCCCAAATGACCCTGAAGTGATTCCCAGGGAGTTTTCTCCTCTTTTACAGGTATCCAGATGATGCCTTATAAATCTAGTAAACCCATTTCCACACTATATTAGCAATGTATCAAAGCAAACCAAATAGCTTCTCAACACAAATAAAAGAATTTAGAAAAGATTTCATGGCTGTGCCTTGCTTTCTGTCTCACATAAAGATTTATCATAACGTGTCAGTATTTCCTCCAACTCCTATTGAGTTTATGTTATCTTTTTTGCTCATTTTATATCCCAGAAAACAATAACAAAATTGTTTCATCTTTGCAAAGCAATAACTACTACCTTGCTGGGTTAGCACCGAATCAAATTCTGTCACTCACTTATGGAGTTTTCAATGTTGGGTACCCAATTCCGGAGAAAAGTATTGAAAATGCTAAACTGCTACAGATCTAAATAGGATATTATATGGAGTAGTACGTTTTTTTGCTGAAGAAATCTCATTTCCATTGTTAATTTCAGCTATGGATCAACTCTATTGCAAAGTTTCTCATTTACTTATGTCAATGTCCTAACAAATGGCATCAATTTGACTTGACTAATTTTTTTAAGGAGAAAGGAGGCAGTAAGAAGAAATCTGTGGAACAAAGGACAGAACGGCTCTCTTGCAGAAGAGGAAAATCTTTGTGATCACTCTCCCCTTCCCTTCTGGAAAATTCATTTTCTTTGATTAATTTTGGTGTCAACTGATAGTTTCAGCAGGGGCTAACGCAGAAAGGTCACTGTGGAGAGTATTTACCACAAGTGGAACTACCAGAAGCAGGGGAAGCACCACGATCCCTATGCTCATTGTTCTTCCCTCCTTCTTGGAGGGCTACCCGCCTCCTCTTGCCTCTCACCTGGCTTACTCACTCCCCAGTGCCTGGTAGCTTCATTTGTGTCCACACCTTCATCTAGGGGAAACTTCAGGTAATTAGACATGTATAATTTAAATCATTTTGATGAAAGTATTGGAACCCATAAGAGGGGTAAGCAAATAGCCTGGGGGCCAAATCTAGCCCACTGCCTGTGTATGTACAACTTATGAGCTAAGAATTGATTTTACAGATGAACCTGTGTAATCAACTTGATAATTAGGAACACTAACTTTTAAGCCCAATTAAGTGAAATGTTATCCACCCCCAAAGAATTCAATTCTCCTTACTTTTAGACCTGTATTACCAAAAAAATTTACTCAAGTATTATTACAGTTTGAATTTATGAATAAATATTTTGTGGAAATGTGTTTTAACTATTGTTATAAACACCTACATAATAACATCAATATTTATACCTGGCCCCCAAAGCCTAAAATATTTGCTATCAGGCCCTCTATAGGAAAAGTTAGCTGATCCATGTTCTAAAGGTTAAGCAGAAATCTCTGCTTATGGTATTTAATGATATACCTTGTGTAGGTTTCAGGATTAATAAAAAGCCCTTTGGATACTTTTATCCAGGAATAGACACATTCATGGTTTGAAATAACTGTTTCTGTAAAGTGGTCACAAATTCGGAATTTTATTTAATCTTTAAGTTTCTTCAACCTCTCCCCTAGCTTGCATCATGTGGTAAATGACATTTGGGGATAGGCTATGTTTATATTCTTCCCTATTTTCCTGCCTATGACATCCTTTCCTCATCCTCTCCCACTCACTAATTGGTCTGGCTTCTGCAGATTTAAGAGAGGAAGTTCTTAGAAGTAAGTGCAGAATATGTCTTTCAAGACTGGTATTTTTTGAATTGGCTTTCCTTAGCTTCTGCCATTGCTTAAAGCTCTATCTGCCTCTCTTGGTGCTTTTGTGGATGTCTTAGAGATCTGTTTCTGAACCAAAGTCTCTTCTTTTGGTTGTTCACATGCTACCTTCCTCAGCCTCTAATCAACTGTTCTCATCCTTTGTAGAAAAACCTCTCAGGCTTTTAGAACTATCTATGGAGAGGATAGGGACAAGATAGTGGACTTGAAGCAGCCACGCCCACTGCTCTCAAGGAGAGGCTTGAAAGCTTCAGGTGCATACCCACTTACAGATGAGCCTTCTCGGAGTGAGCACTGTGAATCATCAGAGAAGTGATGGGGGACACTTGGAGGAAAGGAGAAGGAGATGAGGTGATCTACTTGGCAAAATTAGAAGGTACCTGGGAAAAGAATTAACCTACAGGAGAGGACAGAAGGAAAAAACTCTGGGACTCCGTACTCCACCCACAGACAGTGTAGCCTGAGCTGAGAGGGGGGCCCCACCACAGACCTCCAGACTCATCAGGGAGCTGCTTGGGGTCTGTGCAGTAAAACTGCACTGGAAAGTAGCACAGCTGGGACTGGTGGCTTCAGATTCTAGGTTCCTCCAACTGATGACATTCTGAACTTTCAGGTCCAGAGTGCCTGGTCTACACAGGGTTCACCTTTGCTGCAGCCACCTCCACATTGCCCCTGCCGGGCCTGGGAGGGAGCAGGAAGAGCAGGCACTCTTGCCTACGCTGTGACTGGGAGCTGAGCTCACCTCCCCTACCATGGGGGATTCAAGCAGAACCAGCACCTCCAACACCATATGAGAAGCTCCACAGTGACTGCCTCAGTGGGACATGGGCATGGGGAGAGCACTGGTCACCTGGTGGCCCAACCCCATGGCCCCACCCCCATAGCTCCCAAAATCCCATCTGACCCCGCAGCTCTAGCCCATGGCTCTTGTGCTGCCATTTAACCCTGTGGCCCCACCCAAGTGACCACTGCAAGGCCATGTGGCTTTGTCTCTGTGGTTCCCAGGCCCCATAATACCACTCGTGTGGCTGTTACACTGACACCCAAACCCACAGCCCTGCCCAAGCAGCTCCCATGCTGCCACCCTTCCTTGGCACCCCCCCACAGGGCTCCTGTGATGCCACTCAGCCCCATCCCCATGGCCCCCACCCACCACCTGGAAGGAACTGCCCCCAGGGTCCAATGCTCTGCCAGAGACCTGCTAGCTATGAGCCAACTTTGCACCTGGAATTGGGTGGAGAAATGCCTGCAGCATTGACACCCATGACCACTGCTTAGATAGCCTTGTGCAGCTGCCACTGCCACCAGGTTACATAAGCAGAGAAATATTTCATAACCGCAGGCTCCATGGACTCACCCAGACCCCACCCGAGCTTACAACAGTGGCCTGGGAAACAACTCACCACTCCATACAAAGATCATCCCAACACCAGCATGTACTGTGACAATTACAGTGGAATCAGACAACACAAAACAACTACGTTACAGGTCGGTGCATTCACCCCTCTTCTGCTAGGTCAATCTTCTGAAGTAGGCCACAAAAGTGCCATCTAGGGACACGTCTTTCTTCTCACTAAGTAGGAGAGTCCCCAGCAATAGAGAATAGATGAACAGCAAACCTATCTGCCCTGAGCTGGAAGAAGACTATTCAAATGAGAATAAACCAGTGAAAGAACTCTGCCAACAAACAAGCTAGTTCAACAACCCCAGTGGATCACAATAGATCTCCAGCAATGGACCCCAACTAAAAGTAAATTGATGAAATCTCAGAAATGGAATTTACAAAAGGGATGGTAAATAAGATGAATGGGCTTAAAGAAAAAGTTGAAAAACAGCACACAGAAGTTAAAAAAAAAATATTTCAGGACATCAATGAAAAAATCAAAAAGTCACTAAAGAGCTGGATATCGTAAAAAAGGATATAACAAAACTTTAAAAATGAGTCATTTAGGATATTTCAAAATACAGGAGAAAGCTTCAACAATAAGCTAGGCCAAGCAGAAGAAAGATCTCAGACCTTGAAGACATAGCTTTCAAACTAATCTAGTCAGTCAAAGATGTAGAAAAAAAGAATAAAGAAGAAGGAACAATCACTCAGAGAAATATTTGACTATGTGAAGCAAACCAATATATAAATTATATGTATCCCTGAGAAGAAGAAAAAGCAAAATGCATGGAATACCTATTCAAGGGAATTATTGAGGAAAATATCCCTGGTATCATCAGAGATTCAGATCTCTAGATATAAGATGGTCATTGAACACCAGGAAGATTCATAACAAATAGGACATCTCCAAGACACATAGTCATCAATGTGACCAAAGTCAAAGTGAAGGAGAAAATTCTACAAGCTGAAAGATGAAAGCAACAACTAACCTACAAAAGAAAACATATCAGGTTAACAGCAGTCTTCTCAGCAGAGACTTTATAATCCTGAAGGGATGGGACCCCAATATTTCAGTCTTCTTAAACAGAACAACTGCCAGCCAAGAATTTTGCATCCTGAAAAACTAAGTTTCATAAATGACAGAGAAATAAAAACTTTTCCAGACAAGCAAACACTAAGGAAATATGTCACTACTAGACTTGCCCTACAGGAAATACTCAAAAGTGCATTATACATGGAACAGCACAACAAATGCCCATGAGTGTAAAAACACCCAAAAGTTAAAGCTCATAGCTCTTATAAAACAATAGCTAAAGAGGGAAAGCAAAACAAGGTATCATCTAACATGATGAACAGAACAGTATACCACAGACCAATGCTAACACTGAAGTGAATAGTCTTAATGCCCCACTCAAAAGACATAGATTGGATGAATGGATTAAAAAGTACAACCCAAATATATGCTGTCCCCAAGAAACACATGTAATTGACAAGGAGTCACACAGACTCAAGATAAAGAATGGAAAAAATATATATTGCATGCAAATGGAAATCAAAAGCAAGTAGTTTTAGCCATTCTCATATCAGATAAGACAGATTTTAAACAATCAATAGTAGAAAAAGACAAAGATAGTCATTATATAACAGTAAAGGGAACAATTCAACAAAAAGAAATAACAATCCTAAACATATATGCACCAAACACAGGAGGTCCCAGGCTATTAAACAAAGTCTACTATATGTAAGAAAATAAACAAACAATAGAATCATAATTGGTGGGAACTTCAACACCCCCCTGACAGAGCTGGACAGATCATTGAAGCTAAAAGAAAAAAGCAAACAAACAAAAACAAAAAAAACACTGGACTTAAATGGAACTCTAGAATGAATGGAATTAACGGATAATTGCAGAACATTCTACCTAAAAATACTAAATATATATTCTTCTCATCAGCACATGGGACATTTTCCAAGATTGATCTTAACGTAGGCCACAACATAAGTCTCAAAAAATTAATAAAAAATCAAAACCATACCATGTATTTTCACAGGCCACATTGGAATAAAACTAAAAATCACTTGCAAGAGAAACATTCAAATCTACATAAAGTCATGGAAATTAAACAACCAGCTACTGAATGATCCTTGGGGCAATGATGAAATTAATATGGATATCAGAAGGTTCATTGAACTGAATGGCAAAGAGGATACAAGCTTTCAAGAGCTATGAAATACAGCAAACTCAGTCCGAAGGTGAAAGTTCATAGCCTTAAACATCTACAACAAAAACACAGAAAGATCACAAATTAAAAACCTTAATGTCACATCTCAAGGAACTAGGAAAAAGGCAAACAAAACCCAAAGTCAGCAGAATAAAAAAAATTACAATGTTTACAGCAGGATTAAATGAAATGTAAACCAAAAATAACAATACAAAGGATCAACAAAACAAAAAGTTGGTTCTATGAAAAAGTAAACTAAATCGATAAACCGCTAACCAGATTAACTAGGAATAGAAGAGAAAAGACCCAAATAAACTCAATTAGAAATGAAAAAGGAGATATTACAACTGATTCTACAGAAATATAAAACATCGTCTGTGCATATTATGAAAACACCTACACACTTACTAGAAAACATAGAGGAAATGGATAAATTCTTGGATACATACAACCTCCCAAGCCTGAATCACAAAGATGTAGAAATCCTGAATAGACCAATAACAAGCAGTGAGATTAAAGCAGTAATAAATACTCTCCCAACATAAAAAAATAAAACAAGCACTGGAGAGATTCAGAGCCAAATTCTACCAGACCTGCAAAGAAGAACTGCTAACTGTCTTACAAAAATTGTTCCATAATATTGAGAAGGAGGGAATCCTCACTAACACATTCTATGAAGCCAATATCACCTTGATACCTAAGCCAGTTAAGAACACACATACACAAAATAAAACTACAGACAAGTATACCTTTTGAACATAGATACAAAAATCCTCAACAAAATACTAGCAAATCAAAAACATAGATCATCATAATCAAGTTGGTTTTATCCCAGGATTGGAAGGATGATTCAAAGAGGCAAATCAATAAATGTGATCCACCACATGAACAGAAGCAAAAATAAAGACCATATGATCATCTCATAGATGCATAAAAATCATTTGACAAAATTCAGCACCCTTTCATAAAACCCCTCAACAAACTAGGCATCAAAGAAACATACTTCAAAATTATAAAAGCCATATATGACAAAACCACAGCCAACAATATACTGAATGGGGAAATGTTGAAAATATTTACCCTAAAAACTGGAACAAGACATGGGAGCCCACTGTCACCATTTCTACTCAACATATTATTGGAAGTCCAAGCCAGAGCCAGTCAGGTAAGACAAAGAACTAAAGAGCATCCAAATTGGTAAAGAGGAGGTCAAACTATCAATATTTTCTGATGATATCATCTCATATCTAAAAAACCCTAATGACTCCACCAAAAGACCCCCAAAACTGATCAGTAAATTCAGCAAAGTCTCAGATTATAAGATCAATGTACACAAATCAGTAGTACTTCTGTATACTAATAACAATCAATCTGAGAGTCAAATTAAGAAGCCAATAACATTTACAATAGCTACAAAGAATATAAAATACCTAGGAATATACTCAACCAAGGAGGTGAAAGATCTGTACAAGGAGAACTACAAAACACTGATGAAAGTAATCATAGATGATACAAATAAATGGAAAAACATCCTATGCCCATGGATTGGTAGAATCAACATTGCAAAAATTTCCATACTCCCCAAAGTGATTTATAGATTCAAAGCAATTTCTATCAAAATACTAATATCATATTTCACAAATCTAGAAACAATAATTTTATGCTTCATTTGGAACCAAAAAAGAGCCAAATAAAACTTTAGCAAAAGAAAAATATTATCTGGAGGCATCACATTACCTGACTTTTAATTATACTAAAGGCTATAATAAAAAAACAAAAAACAACAACAACCCCCCCCAAAAAAACACATGGCCCTTGTATAAAAATAGAGACATAGGCAAAGGGGACAAAATATAGAAAATAGAAAAAAAAATGGCCTATAACCAACTGATCTTTGGAAAAGTAGACAACAACATACACTGGGATAAGTAAGCCCTATTCAATAAATGGTGCAAATTTAGAAATCATATACAGCACTGAACAAAGTTTAGGATGGCAAAGCCAGCAGCAAGACAGACCCATAGAAGAGGTTATAGTCCAGGAAAATCCTCACTAAGGAGTTGTCTCTCCAACCTATAGACAGAACAAATAACTAAAAAGTGTTAGCAAAAATATCAACATTTTCATCTTTACCTTTTCCTTTAACAGATACTTTAGATCACCTAATGGCTAGCCCTTCCACTGGGGGCTTGGGTCCTCTTCTTTCATGAGATACCTATTTAATCTGGTATGATGGACTCAATGGTTTCATTTCAGATCATTTCAAGGAGGTGTGAGCTGTTAGAAGCACTTTTTAGGGTATCTTTCACTTCTTTTTTTCCAACTGGTACAGAGACCTGAAAGAGGCAATCTCATGCATAATGGTTTCTTCAGGGTGCTAAGAAGGGTGTCTCATAAACTATGTTTTTTAGGGGCTTAACTTACGCCTGTTCTTAAAGGGCTCACCTGTCCAGAGGAGGGCAAGTGTCAACATCCTATCTCACTTTATATAATTTTTATTCTAGGTGCAGGGCTTTGCTTCCTTGTTGGGTTGCCTCTGCTACAAAAGAGGGTCCATTATAAATCTTGTGAAATGTCCAGGGCTCTGTGGATTGTGTTCCTGGGTTCTGTTGACAGTGGGGTACCTGGTGACATCCTTGCTTTAGGAGGAGAAGCTGATGAGCCATCTCTGTTGCTGTCTGTCCTTGGCATCCATCACCAGCATGCCATTCTCTATATGCTCATCCTCTTTTCCTAGACTGATCTACATACAGACTTTCTGAGGCCTGAACTTCAAAGCACAATGGTAATCTCCTGTGCACTTCACCAGGCCCTGGTATTTATCCAGCAGGAACTTGGTGGTGCCCCCCATCCCCAGAGATGAGCTTCTGGTGCTTCTAAAACAACCCTCGGTGCTCCTGCTGCACACCCATGCCTGCCTCCTGGGCCCACTGTGATGAGTTTCTCAGCCACTGCTTGTCCACAGTTGCCTCACTGCCATATGACCCCTCCCCCACCACCCCTCCCTGCCTCACAGAGTACCAGGCATGGCTAGTGCTGGGGTTGGGGTGGTAGCTCAGGGAGGGGGTGGCCCTGGACTGCTTCTGTCCATGCAGATTTCCCACTGTCAATTTTGTCCAGGGCTCCTGCAGGGATATTTAGAAACAGTGGGCTCTGGGCCTCCTCTTTCATCGAGTAAGTCTTAGACTTAAAGAAAAACAAAACAAAACAAAAAAAAAACTATTTGCTTTCCTTGAGGCTTCCTATTATCCAGAGTCTTTACAATTTTGGGAAATGTTCCTTTCAAGGTGTTTCTTTTTTAGAAAAAGTCAGTCTGGGGTGACTTTTTTTCCCATTCCTTTTGACTGTCTCTAAGGACTCTGCCAGCTGTTCTTCCATATTAAAGCCCCCTATCAGATATTGGTGCAAATTGCCCATCCAGGCTATGAGTTCCCTCTGGCCCAAATTGAGTTTGCCTCCTGGAGAGACCATTCTGAACCCCAGATCATAATTTACTGGGCATGGGATTGAAGAATTAGTGAAGGTGGCACCCTTCCCAACCCCTCTCATGGTGCCAAAATGGCAGCAGTGGCAGGTGTTTCTTCCCCCTTGCTGCATATTGCTCAGGGGTGGGCTGCCTGCACTGGTCCTTCCTTTGGTCAGGTCCACCCCCAGGCTATGGCCCCACCTGGCACTTTGCCTTGGCTGGCTGTGGGGGTTCCGGTGTGGGTGTAAGGATCTCATTTATCAAAAATCTTACAAACACAGATCATTTTGTATACCATAACAATGAGTTTATCTCAAGCAGAGAGCTTGAGACTCAGTATTTTAACTCTATAGAGTGACAGATCGACCATTTGAGGTCTGAATTTTAAAAGAACCAATAGCTCAGAATAAACTATGGACCATCAACCATTACTTTTCCTCACACTCCAGATAAGTAGTATCACAATAATCTTTAGACTTAGGTACAAAAATTCACCAGACAAAAACTTATAAACAACCAAACACAAACAATATAGGGAATTCCCAACACAAATAATCTAAAACGTCATGGCCTATCAATCAAATGGGAATTTTCAGTAACAGTCATTTCTCCTCACACTCCAGCATGTACATTGGAAGCCAAAATTTTTTCCCCAAGAG
>JAQIFY010002257.1:0-13483 GCA_028533085.1 Varecia variegata | reverse complement strand
TTTTCTGTAGCAGTTGCCTCCTCCAGACTTTACAGACTAGCTTTAGTGGGAGTAGACTTTCATCTGTGGGTGGGTGTGAGGTTCAGGTTGGGTGGGGCTCAGCAGCTTTGGTTCTAGAGGGGGTGTGGTGGCGTAGCCTCCATGCAGCTCCATCAGCCGTGGTCAGGATCAGTGAAGACTGTAGGAGCCTCAATGGCCAAGATTGCAGGTGTTTGTGATGGTGGCAATGGCAGTGTGGGCTGCTGAGGTCCTCAATGGCCAAAGTTGTTGTGGTCCTTCTGTTTGCCTATTCCTCTCAGGGGAGAGTCCTAGCTGAGGGGATCCCTCTTGGTGCTGGGTATGGTGTGGCCCTCAGGCAGCTACACCAGTGCCAGGTCAGGGCATAGGTGCTCAGAACAGCTATGGTGCCTAGGTCTTGTGGTACAAGTATACTTGTAGAAGCATGGGCTTGTATAGATCACCCAGAGAGCCAGGGTCTGGGACTCCAGGCTGTGCCCCAGCAGCTCAAGTCTGGGGAGATGGGATATAGCTGTAGCTCAGACTGTGGGGGACAGGGTATAGCAACAGCATGGCCTCAGGAATAAAGGGGTGTTGTGGTGGCTCAGGCTCCAGGGTATGGGGCAGTGCAGCAATGACTTCAATTTCTGGGAAAGCAGGGTGTTGCAGCAGCTCAGGCACTGAGGGAATGGGGTGCTATGGCAATAAGACCCCAGGAATGGTGGGACACAACAGTGACCCAGGCCCCAAGGTGTGGGATGCAGGAGTGACCTGGGCCCAGGGAGATGGAGTGGCTCTGTAACAGCTTGGCCTCAGCGGGGGGCAAGGTACAGCAACAACTTGGGCCTAGGGATGTTGGGGTGCCAGGTGACCTAGTCTTCAGGCAGTATGGCACTGTGGCAGCAAAGCCCTAGGGGTGAAGTGCTGGGCTACTCAGACAACCAGTGGTTGGGCACAGCAACGGCTCCTTCTCTGGAAGTACAGTGGCATAGACTCTGGGCAGCTCCCTCGGTTGGGGTCAGCACTGGTGAAAACTACAGGGGTCCTCGGGATTGAAGCCTATACCTATCTATAGTAGTGATAAGGACTGCTGGGGTCGTCCTGCTCACTGTTTCCCCTCAGGGAAGAATCCCTCTTGGCTCTGAGCTGATCCTGATTGGGGAATGGGGTGGTGTGAGCAAGGTGTTTTCTACACTTTTCTGTGCAGCCATCCTTGGTGTTTGCACTCCACTGGGTTTCTACTACTCCTTTGCTATATTCCGCAGCTCTCCCTTAGCTACTTCATTGACACGGAGTTGTTTGTTGTTTTTGTGCGGGAGACAAGAGCATTGGCAGCTTTCTAGTCTGCCATCTTGCTGATGTCACTCTCTAATAGGCCATATATATACATATATATATTTTTTGAGACAGAGTCTCGCTCTGTCACCTCTGCTAGAGTGCAGTGTCATCTTCATAGCTCACTGCAATCTCAAACTCCTGGGCTCAGGCGATCCTCCTGCCTCAGCCTCCTGAGTAGTTGGAACTACAGGCCAATGCCACCACTCCTGGCTAATTTTTTCTATTTTCAGTAGAGATGGGGTCTCGCTATTGCTCATGCTGGTCTCGAACTCCTGACCTCAAGCAATCCTTCCACCTCAGCCTCCCAGAGTGCTAGGATTACAGGGATGTGCCATTATGCCCAGCTTCTAACAGGCTTTTAAATGATAATTTTAAAATGAGTTAAAAATTAGTCAAAGAGTGAAATGCCTAAAATGAATATTTTCTAGTCTTTCAAATAACCATGTCTTAGTTGCAATGAATGTAGACAAACGGGCACCTAAGCTCCCAATCCACTCCTTATATGTCATGTCCAGATATGCATGAATCTCCTTAAGGATCATCTACGATACCCAATGACGTATTCATAGGCTGAGTTAAGGATGAGTGATGCTCCATTCCCTTATCTCTTTCTGAAATTTCCTTCACAGATGGTGGGAACTCTCTACATCAACACTGACTGTACTGCTAATACTTGTTTGATCTCAGCTAAACCATTTTGCTCACAGCCTTCATTTTCTTTCTCCCTATGATCAGTCAGTATTTTTACCTATGTTCCAAGGGACACAGTGAAGCAGAACCGACTGACTATAGTGAAGCAAGTGGCAGAGAAGCCCAAAATCAGCATAGTGAAAATCTCAAGACTCTAAACCAATGAATCGAGTAAAAAGGTAAAAACCTCCACAGGAAAGAAGACTGACCTTCTGAGCTTTTGTCCCTTAGGGAATATTAGTTTTACCTTTTCTGCTAAAATCATGGCAACCAGGCTGAGAACTTAGGCTAGATTATTTATTCAACATGACAGCCCCTCCTCCCCTTTCTTTCTCTCTAACACTTTACCCATGACCTTTCCAGACTCTTCAAGTTTTTTAAAAATAAACATCATCAAAGAATCAGAATTAGGTGAATAGGCATTGAAAATCTGAGTTACCTTTTGTTTCTGTTTGTCTCAAAAGAAGAAAAAAGTTTAAACATTTCCCAGATGATCTTTACCTATTGAAATTAATGGCAGCAATTCAAGCCTTTTAGAGTTAAATTATCTCACTGGTGCTCAGAAAAAGCAGAAATTCTGTAGTTCCAACTGCCTGTGTGTAGAAGGAAAAATGAATTCTTGAAAAAGACCCGTTGATTGCAACTTTCCCTTGTTAAAAGAGCGATTGCTCAATGGGAAATGGAAGATCACAAATCTTCCACTTTTGGAACTAAATGATAATAGAGTTTTAATACTCTAACAAAAATAAAACCTTCTCAGTGAGCTACTCAAACACTGCATTGCTTGAATAATGTGCTGAGTTAAGTAGGGAGGCCTGCAATGTAGTAATTACTCTAAGGAGGCTGAGGGAAAGGAAAGTACATTCCAGACACCTAATCATTTACAATTGAGTTTAATGAGGTAGTAATTTACAGCTTTGGGGGTGGAAGTATGGAAAGGTCCCTGCCAGGAACTGGGCAGACTCTCTAAAATCCTGGAGTTTAATGAAGGCATTGGAGGTGGTTTCATAGGGCCGAACTGTGTAATTCCATCTGCTCAGTGCTTGGACAGGAAGTAAATGACAAGGCACTTGGGACCTACATCTGGAAACAACATGTTTCAAAGGATTTTATAAATCCTGCAGTAAAAGAAGAAAAAGAAGAAAGAAAAAAACAGAGGTGAAAGGGCGTAATTATGGGAGATGAGGAAGTACAACAAAGAAGGGGCTTTGCAGGGTTTTCTTTGGCTGGAAGAAATAACATTTTCTAATGTCAAGGTTAGTCATTGATAATAATTGACAGAACACACTTGTCAAGGCTGATATGAAAACAGAAGGTACTGGAGCTTCTTTTTTGGACAGGATTTGGGTGAAGACTACAAACTAATTCAGTATTCATTGAACTTACCTAGAGACCCCTTTTCAGTCTTCCAGTAATGTTGCTGTTACCTTCTTTGTTGTTATCATTTCTTAGTTCATAATATACTGGGTTAATTTTGCTTTCTATTCACTGTTGCTTTATAAATACAGCTAGCACATGAAGGGACTTTGTCTTAGAGATGCAAAAGGCTCAAGGCACAATTATGTACCGTAGGGGCAAAAAGGAGCTACTAGACTGGCTTCTCATTGTATCCTGCCAACGACTGATATAAATCAGGATTTGTTGCTTCTCACTTTGCCTGAGTGTTCTTCATATTTTATTTTATGTTACTCCTATTTCAACTCTCCCAAGAGTAAGTTTTGTGCCCCCCAATTTCCAAATCCTCAAAAACGTTCTCCTGCTGGTAACCAAGTTTCCTTATTTTTTCCTTTTCTAATTGTTTCTGAAAGTTGGGAAGAGATGAGGTTAGATCAAAGGGAATAGAGAGGAGCCATTACATTTCTTGTCTTTGAAGAACATAGATCCGGATAAAACTCACCCCTTCGTCAGGCTATTATAAAATATTTCAGAAGTAAATATTGTGTGACTGTGGGCCAGGCAGGCAAGTGGTGCTGGCAAGAGAAATCAGACCCATTTATAGCAAGAATGTGATCAGAGTCACGTTCACAATCGTAATCACTGATAACAGTGCTGGAGCATTTACTCTGTGCTGGGTGCTTAACATGCATTATCTCACTTAATTCTTTCAGTAACCCTATAAAACAGGTTATACTTTTATCTCATTTTGCAGATGAGAAAACTGAAGCTCATAGAAGTTAATAGCTCAAAGTCACTGGGATAGTAGACAGAATGGAGAATTCAAACCCAAGTCTGTTTGACTTTAGAGCCTACAATCTTAACTCTTACAATATATTACCTTGAATTCCACTTGTTTGGATGTCATATTATAAGGATTTTAAAAAGATTTAACCAGAGTGATAGTACTAATGACATCAGGGAAACACTTCCATTCCCCTAAAAAGCAAAAATACTTTAAAGATAAAAGTATTTCATATGATATTTGGACTACTGAGTAAAGAAAAAAGCATTATTTTTTTTCCATATGTAATACTTTTTTACCATAGACCTTAGAATCTAGCTCAAGGAAAAAGAGAAATTGGTTTTTCAAATGCTTTATATTACTATTTTTTTGGAGAATAAGCTGTTTTCCATGTCTCAGTGTTGAACATATTCTTTTGCTGATTAAAAATCATAAACAAGTTTTTTAGTTTCTCAAGACCTGCAGTTTATCTTTTGAAAGTCTAGGCAAAATCTCTACACTGGAATAATAATTATCCTTTGGAAAGCTATGTATGCCTATCCACAATAAGAAACATGTGACAAGGTATTTAGTTATGGTTTCAATCCACATGAACTGGGAAGGACTTTTAAGTTAAATAAATCTTCACATGTGTGACAAAAACAAGCTCTAATATACTATCGGTAAAGCCAGCAGGGAAATCTGAGACCAGAAAAGTGCTAATGAAGGTGGAAAAAATTTGAAAATTTTAATATTAAGCTCTTATTTCTTTCTCTTTCTGGTCTGCAGAGTTAACAGCCTGATTATTGGAATTTCCTTTGGTACAGCTGGTTTATTTCCAGTTTTGAGACTATTATACTGCCAATCTTAGAGAAACCAATCTCTAACTTGGAAGAAGTATACTTAGTTACTCACAAAACTGTTTTCTTTCTTTAGAAGATCACAAAACTAATAAAGTAAGTAATCTCCCATGCCCTGGACCAACAAATACCAGCTTGTGTTGGATGGTTGATGTTGCTTTCATGATGCTAGAGTTGTGATATGTATTATCTCTTGAATACTTTTGACATGAGTCAAACACATAAAAATTAAGTCCATTTATTGATTCTCTTTTTTATTCTTTGGAGAAGTACATGAATGTCCCATTTATCCAGCATGATTCGGGCTTGAGCTCTTCCATTTAATAGATATTCTTCCAAAAATTTTACCTCTTCAAATGCCAGTTCTAAAAACTTGCATAGAAAGATGCTATGGATATCTTTCTATGTGAGTTATCTGTCTGCCTTCTTAAAAAGAAGATACTATATTGACTTAGTTTTATCTTTATGACCTCAGATCCTTGTTCTGAGTAATCATGGTCTCGTGATAGCCTGTATTCTGCTGTGTGGTAGGAGAATTACTGCTAAGGCATGAAAAGCTGCTGAGATATGAAGGGCTGTGCTAAGGCTGAATGAAACTAGACCAGGTCATTTGAGTTCTTGCAAAAGCTTTTGGAAATTACGTGCATATGTGTGTGGGGGCAATGCTCCCTCTTGTACCATTCTCATAGTTAGTTGCTTGTAAGTTTCTATGGCTGGAATACCTCACCCTCAACTTGTGGCTCTGAGAGAAGCTGCTAAGCTCCTTGTGTGTAAGCTCCAGCTTTGTGACATCTGCTTAGGTCATTTAGAGACTGTGGTTGTTCCATTTCTCATTCTGGATTGTGTACTGGATATCCAAGACTGCCAGATTACTCACCTCTGAGTAAACAGGCAATTTCTCTAATGCTATGCTTACTTTGTAAAATACTAAACAATTTCACAACTCTCCATCCCAACTTTTTTTTTCCGTTGTAGACCTTCCTTTACTAATGATACTACTGTCTCTTCCAATCACCCCCGTCAGAGGCCCAGTTGTAGCATGGAGCTTTGGGGCAGATGATTTTAAAGTTAGGGTTATCTGGGTTTGAATATCTTTTTCCCAACTTGATAATTGCATGATCTTGGGCATGTTAATTAATTTCTCCCACCCATCCATTTAACAAACATTTATTGGGTACCTGTTAAATGCCAGGCAATGTTCTGGGCCCTTGGGATAGTGTGCTTAGAGTGGACAGCCTAGTTTGGGTAGATAGACAACAAATGAGCAAGTAAATGTATGGTATGTCAAATGGTGGCAGTGCAAGAGGTGTGTGGGATAGAGGGTGTGAAGTGGAGGAGATAGGTTGAAGTTGTTTATGAAAGCTGCTTCAGCAGAGTGGTCGGGAGGAATGCCCGATTGGAATGCATTCAAGAGAAGATGGCAAGAGTAGAATTGGAGCCACCATGGACAGGCAACCTTCCATGGAAGTTTTGTAATAAAGGACGGCAGAGATGTGTTATCATTGCTGGGAAGAAATATGGCGTCAAGTGAAGGTTTTATTTTAAGATCTTCTAGCATTTTTTTGTATGCTAATGTGAATGATTCAGTAGAGAGAGGAAAATAGAAGATCCAGGGGGGAGAGGGAATAATTGGTGAAGCAATGTTGTTCTTGAGTTGGCAAGAGGGATGAGACCTTCTGCACAGTGGAGGGTGTGGCCTCCATAGCCACATTCAGCAGCGAATAAGAGCACACATATCAATGTGTCAAGTAGACATGGCGGTTGGTGCATGTCAACGCCTTTTTTGATTGCCTCTGTTTTCTCAGTGAAAAAGGAAGCAGGGTCGTTGAGAGAGAAGATGAGGAGGATACATGGGATATTTGAGGAGACAGAAAAAGGTACAAACTGGTCATCTTAGAGAATAGGTGAGTGAATGAGCTGCAGAAATACAGCTGAATTGCCAAGAGGCTCTAAGGGCTCATTTGAGACTAGCGGTTGTCAATGTAAAACTAGATCAGTGAGTTTCTTTTTATGGAACATACTTCCCTGATTTTTCTGCCTTTTCAAAAGGATTGTAATACTGTCATTGCCTCTGAGAAGCACTGGATATTTCGGCTTCCATCCTCCCTTTCCAGTCACCCTTCACAATTTCCTTCCTTGTTCCTACACTCTTAGGAAAGAAGTTAGTGGCTTTCCCTTATGAATTTCCAGAACATCTTACAAACACCTTTATTATAACACTCTTAAATAAGCTGTAGTCATTTCTTTACATTTCTGCTTTTATCCTTACCTTGAATATGCATGGATTTCTATTCCCAGCCCCTAGTACAATGTCTTCATATTATAGATTTTTAGGTAAATGTTTACTGAATCAGAAATAAAAGTTCTGTCTCTTATTTCTGTATATACAGTTCTTACAGATGGCCCATTTCTGGTATTCAATGATTAAAAATCAAATCACCCTTCACTTTATGTCTCTAGAGATTTATTAACTGATTTTTTTCCTTTGGATTCATTTTGGAGATTCCATTTATTTTCTAAATACTTGCTATTTTTTTTCTGGTATGTGTCTAAATGATGAAGACTATTTCTTGGCACCACTTTAACAAGACAAAGTCAAGAAAGATTTATTTTCTAACAACTGTTTCCCTTCCAGATAATGGCAAATTACATAAAGCATTTCTAGGTCAACCAAGGCAACTGAGAAATTTTGATTTTGACCACAGCTGAGGCAATTTGCTGTGGGGACGGCTGGAGGCACAGAGGTTCCTGAAGCCAATTGGGGGCCTGTAATTGATTTCAGATGTGCCTGAATAACACTAAGGATAAATGTCCCAGAGGTAGATTATTGGAGAGCTCTTTGGCTTGTTTCTAATAAAATTTTCTTAAAAATTCCAAGTTTTTTTTTCTATAGATGCATATAATAATTCTAGCATAAATTCAGGGGCCTGAATGAAAACTGCATGTTTGTGAGTGATTTCCCATCTCCCCCAATTATGAAAGAAATACATAGTTGAAAAAAAATAGAAAAATACAGATAACTATAAAGAACAAAAATAATCACTGGAATTTTACATACATATATTTATCTAGTTGAGATCATAGAGAACATAGTTTTGCATATTAATTTTGATGTGATAGCCTGAGCTTTTGCCCTCATGATTACAAATTTTTCAAAGTCTGAATTCAATAGTCTTATAATATTAGATAGCAGTGGCTTTTTTTCATAGCTTCCCATGTTGTCTTGGGGATTCGTAGAGATGAGTGTCTTGGGGGCCACGTGTTAAAGTGGTGCCAAGGGCTTGGAGAAAGCAGGAATTGGGAGCAAGGTCATTGAGCTGATTGGTCACAGGTTCCCCTTGGACTTTTCAAATAGAGCAGCACCATATTTGACTAATTTTTATATTGGGCTTCTACACAAAATTCTCCTTGAAGAAGGGTTCCCAAGCATAATAAAATTTGAAAACATTATTGGTGAATTGTAAGTTCACATTTGTTGCATATCTAGTGTTTCTATAGTTTAATGTCACAGGCAACTTTGTACATGCATATAATTATTTCTCTAGGATATATAAATAGGCATAGCATTACTTGGTCAAGCAATAGATACAATAGCTACTATTAAATTATGCTAGATAAATATTGCCTGGAGAATGCTTCTGCAACTACAGCTCCTAATAGCAGTGTATGAAAGAACCTGTCTCATAGCACACAAATTATATTTTCTTGGTTGTTATTTGCTGATAGTTGAAAAGTAACACATCATTGCCATTTTAATAAGCAATTATTTTATTATAGTGAGGCTAAACTTTTATTCTCATGTTTAGTGACATTTTCTTACATGAATTTTTTATTTGCTTGTATTTCTTTGCTAATATTTCTAAGGGAGCATTAGTGTTTTTCCAGTAGGTTTTAAGATTTACAGTTGACCCTTGAACAATATGGGTTTGAACTGCATGGGTCCACATATAGGTGGATTTTTTCCAACCAAATGTGCAGATCAAAAATACAGTATGCATGGGATGCAAAATCTGCATAAATAGAGGGCCAACTTTTCACATACACACGGTTTCCATGGAGCCAACTGTGGGACTTGAGTACGGGCTGATTTGGGTATATGCAGAGATCCTGGAACCGATCCCCTGCGTATACTGAGGGATGAGGTTGTAAGTGTGCTTTGTATAAAGGGTTATTAACCCTTTGTCTTATTTGTGGCTATTTTTCCAGCCAGTGTTATGACATTTTTATATCATTTAATGTATTTTAGGGAGTCTAATTTATCGATTATTTGCTTTATGACTCCTTCCACGGCTTTTACATTTGGAAAATCTCTTTCCATTTACCTAAAATTCACCTATGGTTTCTAGTAGTCCGATAGTTTCATTTAAAAAATTAACATGAATTTTCAAGAATTTATTTGAATTTTAAAAAAAATTTCAGAATATTATGGGGGTACAAATATTTTGGTTACACCAAAATATTTGCACCACCCAAGCCAAAGATTTACTTTTAATATATAATAGCTAATTATTGTTATTTTTTTGAATGATCCGTACAACTTCATTGGGTTATTAATGTATGGCAATACAATTGATTTTATATAGTAACGCTTATCCAACAATCTTCCTAACTGTATTGTTTGCTCTGGTAGTTTATTTGAAGAGTTTCTTAGAATTTCTAAGAGGAAAAAAATATTATCAGGAAACACTATTGTTTTTTGTTTCTTTCTTTCCAACCTGTATGCCACTTATCTTTTTTTCTTTCCTTAACCTCTGGCAAGGGCTCCTGGGACAATGTTGAATAGAAGTATTGTGGGTATCTTTATCGTGTTCCTGTTTTCAAAGGGAATACTCTTAACTTCTCGCCATTTGGGGTGACTGTTAAAAGCTTTCAGTAGATTCTGTTTATCAGGTTTAGGAAGTTCATTTTTATTTTGAGTTCTTTAAAATCATGAATTATTTTTGAATAATAAAAAATCCATTTCCCCCATCCATTGTAATGTTCATTTTTTTCACTCTTATTTTGCTAAGGTGGTTGAATTATACTAATTAGGTTTTCTGATATGAACTCATCTGACATTGGACTCAATGTATTATTTATTTTACATATCACTGATTCAATTTAATAATATTTAGGTACTTTAAACTTATGTTTTAAAATAAGTCTGGCTTATTCTCCTTGCAGTACTTTAGTATGATTTTTGGAATTGTTATGTAACCATTATAAAATGAGTTGGAAAGCATTTCTTATTTTTCTGTTCACTGAAAGGGAATATTTGGTGTGATTAATCTGCAAAACCAACTGGGACTAGAGATGTGTAGATGTGTCTGTCATTATGATAACAAACTTTATTCTGGTAGGTTGTCTGCAGACGTGGACGTGAGCAATTCCTCTCATCCCTGTATGCACATGAAACCCCTCCAATCAAGAGCCTACTTGCCTTTTCCTTGAATCTGGGCTGACGTGACTCGCTTAGTCCAATAGAATGCAGTTATAATTGTGCCATGCTGCTTGTGGGCTGGGGAGCTTCTGTTTTAGTTCTCTTGGGACAGCTATTATATAAGAAACTAACACTAGATTACTGAATGATGAAAGTCCATTAAAGGTTGGAGGGGAGAGAGACAGAGACAAAGAGGTTCAGCCAGTCCCCATCTAATCCAGCCACTTCAGCTAAGGCACCAGATGTGATCAAAGCTACCTTGGAACCTCCAGCCCCAGTTCAGCTGCTGTAGTCAACACAATGTAAGAGAGATATAAGCTGTCTATTCTGAGCCCTATCAAAATTTCACAATTATGAGATTTTTGTACTAAATTCTGATGTATAGAAATGGGGTATACAAATGGGGTCAGATGGATCTGTTTTCGTCTCTTATTTAGTGTGATTTTATCATTTGTCTTTTCTGCCCACAGCACACATTATGCTTAATATTTTTTCATTACATTTTTCAAATCTGGCCGTGCAATTCCCCAAGCTTGTTCAAAATATTGTAGCTGTTACTGTCTGTTTTTTCTTTCAGAGGAACTTCCGACTATTTTTGTCAATTTCCTAAACCTTTTGGAACTTTGATTAGAATTGCATTAAATTCATGGGTTATTTTGGGAAGAATATTTGCAAGATTATCTTTACAACCTGTATCACAATTGGTCTTTTCCTATCTTCAACTATTGTTACCTTCCTTAGTAACTTTGGTAGTCTTTATATATTTTATTTATTCATTCATTTACTCATTTGTTATTAATTCAGAGGACACAGTTCTTATTAAGCTCAAATTTGTAGCCCACTGCTATCAAATGTACAGGATTTTATAGAACATGCTTTGTATGTTAATCCTCTCATCTGATACTATTTTATTCTTTACCTTTATTTATTTCATATTCTTTTTCTATTTTTTAAAACTTTATTTTAGTACCTAGAATCATACTGTGTACATTGATGGCCAAGCCTTTATAAGCCCATCTTCCTTGGTCATTGAATAACCAATTCTCAGGCCATCCTAAGAAGGAGAAAACCCTGGGCAAAGCCTCTCTAGGCCACTGAGGCTGGCCCTGAAGGAGCTGCCATTTGGAGGCTCTCACTGATGACCACATTCCCTGTAGCTGGGCAGCAAGTCCTTTCTGAAAGGGGTCATGGGCCATGCATCACTGTGTTCACCACAGCCTGGTTCTGAGAAACTTTGGAAAGTCACGTCCCTGGCCATGCCACATGGGGTAGATGAGGTGGTTCTCTATAATATCTCCTGCTTTTCATTGTTCCAAACACTCTGCTTGTTTCACAGCCACAGCTTTTCCTCTTTTCCCTGATGGGTGTTTATTTAACTTGCTTTAAAGTCACTGGAGTAGCTCGACTTACAGCTTTGATGTAAAGAGTGACTGCAAGACCCTCAGCATGTAGCTGTTCACACATAAGCCACAGCAAGGCACAGCTCTGACAGAGCAAGAGGCCTCATTTCTGGCGCTGGAAGGAAATCCCAATTAAATTGCACTCGTGGCCTTATATTTAATTGAAACCTTTTGGCATGCCGCTGCCATTGTTTCATCTTTCTCCAGTGTTTTTGGTGGCTTGCAGATTTGCATGCACTTCCAACTTCCAAGCTTTCTTTAGGTAAATAAACCTAAAATTTTATTAATACATCATTGGCTGCCATTTCCATTTGTCTACATCTAGAAGATGATGTCTCTGCTATTTTCAATGAACTTTTCTGTTCTTGAAGCAAAGTAATCTAATTCAGCTGGTGTCACCATTAAAAAAAAGCCCATAAGCAAAACAAAATGATTTTTCTCTTTTTACATTACTTATTTATCCAATCATCTCAATTAAGTTCTCCTCAGGACCACCTGTCTAGTGAAATGAAGACAAATTCAGAAATTGATATGAGAGTAGCAGAACTCCAAATAGGTTTTTATGAAAAGAAATTATGTAATTAAACAAAGTGATGTGCATTGAATTTCCAAAGAAATATAAAAATCTATTTACAATCAGATACTCTCAGCAACTAATTTAAAACAGTAATCTGTGGTCAAGATGTTTCAAACACTCCTAGGTAATGGCAACTGTTTATTTTAACAACGCCTACTGAGAGTTGGCACCACCGAATTTGCTTGTAAAACTCAGTGTATGATATGCTTTCCCCAGTATTCCATTAGGGTATTGATGGTATATAAACCTAATTAAATAAAGACCCTAAAAATAAAGGTCCTGAAAACTAGGGATAATAGGATGTCACCTTTCAGAGAACAGAAGGAAATTCTACCAGCTGCAATTAAATGGAGGCTGGATTGAAACTAAAAGACCATGACTATACACACTTCCCTACTAACTACACAGAGAATGGCAGGCTGGAAAATAAAGCAGAGAGAGATTTTGACTTTCCACCACCTGGCCTTAGCTCTGAGAAACAGAAAATTCAGTGGCCAGAACAGGTCAGTTTCCCTCCTCACTTCATGTACATGAATTCTTTTGAAACAAGAGTGTCAAATATACTTTCCTCCTTCTCAAACCTTTATTCCCCATAAGATATCTTCTTTTTTTCAGCCAGTGACAGCAACTTGACAGTTACATGGATTAAAGGAGAGTACGGTGATGGGTTATTGCCCAACATGTGCATTTGCTTCAAGCAAAGAGGTTATATGTGAGGAGAGAAATAAAAAGGATATGGAGGATGCAGGGAAGCCTTCCATGGTGGTACGTCTGAGCAAAATAAATCTTTACACTGCATCCAGTTTCCTATCATAGTCCAAGATCTGGAGCCACACTAAAAGGCTGTGCATATTAGTGTTTCTGAGTTGGAGATTCCTTCAGGATGCAAATGAAGAAGAATGAAGATAAGCTACACATTCTCACTGTAGACAAAAATAAGGTCTAAATGGATATCTCCATTTTTAGGCATGAGAGACAAAATAAAAAGGCCTATGAAATATTCTTAAATTTGTACTTTAATACCATTATAACATAAGCATTTTT
>JAQIFY010002256.1:0-13486 GCA_028533085.1 Varecia variegata | reverse complement strand
GTGAGCCACCGTGCCCGGCCGTTACAGACTTTTTTAAAAAACATAAACCTTTTCTTGAAGGACAGTACACCCAAAGTAATCCCACACCTCCCTGCCTGCCCAGGCATGTGTGCACGGATCTTTGGGGCTGCCATGATTTTATTAAAATGGGCTTGTCTTGTTCCACCCTGCTCTGCCCACTCAAGGCCTGGAAGTGTGTCAGGCCCCCAATGCGGCTCTGCCTCGCTTTTCCATCGCTGGCTGGTGGTTTACGGTGCAGGCCCATCAGAGTGGCCCACCCACGTGACCTTCCGTCAGTGACAACACACTTCACCTGGAGTTGCAGAAAATGGCCACAGCTCTGTGATAAACACCCGTTTAGGGATGTCCTTCAGTGTGCCAGGGCTCAGTCTTACAAGCTCAAATGCCAGGAGTGGAATTGCTGGGCCACTCGCTCATTCGTTTCCCCCAAGCTGCGGGATTCAGAGTCCACGAGCCACGCGGGCGCTCACTCCTCCCCTCCCCCAGCAGGAGGCGCCACCTCTGGACCAGCTGCAGAAATCTGGGGGGGGGGGGGGTGTGCAAAGTGATGCGTCATTATTCCTTGAATTTTACGTCCCTCTGTCTACTTGGGAAGTTGGGCGTCTTTTTGTACAAGTTTATTTGCTGTTTGTGTTTACTTTTGCTCTGAATTGTCTGTTCATATCCTCTGGACATTTGACTAGAGTGCAAGAAAAGGACCAAAAACTAATGTGACAGACTGTTGACAGTTGTTCATTTTAAGTGTGGAAAATATGCACATTTTTGTACATGTTTGAGTTACAAATTGTCAAGATTAAAAAAAAATCTCAATGAGACTCTTTTAGGAAGATTGTTTTGAGTGGGCTGGGGTCAGAGTGAGAACAATTTGGAGACTCTTGGGGTAGCCTTGCAAGTGACAATGACTTGAGCAGTAAGAGTGAAGGAGGCTTTGAGCAATTGTGGGGGCGGGTGGGAATTTACAACATTTGGCACTAACGTGGGAGCCAAGAGGAATTGGGGTCACGAGGGGTTTGAATCTAGGTGAGCTGGAAGTTGAGGACAGAAATCAGCAGCAGTGCAAGGTGGGGAGGGGACCCGTTTGAGTCTACGTGGTGTAGGGGAGGGGTGAGTGTGGGGCAGGGTCGCTGCTAGGGAGATGCTGTTTGATAGACAGGTCAGGTTCAAGAGGAGACGCTTCCTGGAGCCATAAGAGCAGGGGAGCCCAGGATGAGGCCGTGTGTAGGGCGGGACCCTAGAGAACATGTGTGTGTGAGGGGCGGGAAGAAGAAGGGGCAGAGGAGGTGGGACGGAGCCTTGGAGAGTGAGTAGTACACTGTCACGGAGGCTAAGGAGCCTTCCAGGTCAAGGGCATGGTGGGTATTTTCAGACACAGTTGAGAGGTAGAGAGGATGTTTTTTTTAGACCTGGTCAATTTATCGATTAGGAGGCCATGACCTTGGAAGAGCAGTTTCCCTACAGGGGCCGGAGCCTGAAGTTAGCCTGCTGGCTCCACAGCCCAAGTACGTGGAGGGTGACGGAGGCCACAGGAAGTGTGGTGGCAGCGGCAGGAGAGGACATCAGCCTCTGGCTGTATTGACGCCCCCGGGCCCTGTCCTGGGCTCTGTGACTCAGACTGGGTGTCATCGCTCTTCACCAGCAAGCCTGGGCTGAGCTCCAGCCCTCGTCAGGCACCAGCGATCCCCAGGTGTCCGGCAGTCGGCCTCCCAGGTTCACGGTCCACGGGGGAAATGGCTAGAACCCCAGAAAGCACCTTCCTCCGTGAGAACCTCGGTCCACCCCATCCAGTGTCTGCTCCCAGCAGACCCGAGGGACCAGTGGAGACTTGAGTCATTTCCTGAACAGCAACCTGTCCCAGCATCTTAGCTGTTTGGGGCTTGGTCTTTTCCATATGTATCTTCTTTTTCAAGTCCACTTCAATTTCCTGCCAGTGCTGTCTCCTTGTCAGCTCCGTGAAGCACCCGCAGTGTGCGGTAGGTTGTGCGCACCGCGCTGCTGGCCCCGGGAGCAGCCCGGGAGGGCCGAGGCCCTCTTTCCTATTCTAACGGAGAAGAAAGGAGGGTGGCCAAGAGGGCCAAGGAGCCCGTTAGCCAAACAAACGGTGACCTTCTCTGCTAGGCGGATCTTGCTCTGCAGCCCAATCAAGGGTAGACGGCCTTGCTGGGGCTTACCGAGCAGACAGGCCGTGGCCAGGGAGGACAGGCTGCTGCTGTTAGCGTTTCTTAGCGTTTGTCCCAGTAGCATCAGCTTAGAGAGGCTCCTCTTTCATCACTTAGTTTTCCTATACCTCAGGTTTTTCTTCCTTTTTTTCATATAAAACAAAGCATCTCTTATGGTGGCAAATATACATGGCATACAATTTACCATTTTAAAACCATTTTTAAGAGTACAGCTCAAGTGGCTCACGCCTGTAATGCTAGCACTCTGGGAGGCCGAGGAGGGAGGATCACTTGAGCTCAGGAGTTTGAGGTTGCTGTGAGCTAGGCTGACGCCACGGCACTCTAGCCCAGGCAACAAAGCGAGACTCTGTCTCAAAGAACGTTGTGCTTCTTTGGTCAGTGGCCGGAAGGTGATGTTAAGATTTGACCACTTGATGTCATGTGAACGGTAATAATGACAGCCACCACCTAACGCATTAACACGGGCCAAGTCCACCGTGTTCAGAGGTGCCCCATGCATCGTGAGCGCCCCGTAAGCATCCGGCATTGCTCGAGGACCCGTGACGTGCTGGGGGCTGTTAGACTCTGCGCGTGTGTTCATTATCCCCTTTGATTGTCTCTGCAGTCTTCCAGAGTAAGCATTTATTGTTCTGCTCGTTTCTGCAGGTGAAAAATGAGCAATGCTGTCTCATCCTGTTAGTTTGAAGTGTCATTTCTTGGGCTGTCAACTCATTTCAAATTTTCTGTATACCTAAAAGAACATTTCTAATCCTTCCTTCCTGGTCCTTTACCGACCTCCCCCAAAGCAAGAGAAAGAGGAGCTTTCAGCCCCGGCACTCAGGAACGTGTCTCGGGGCAGGGGCAGGAGGCCACCGCCTCCACGTGCTGGGTTAGTGAGGTTGCGACTCGAGGCTGACTCCAGCCGGTCCCTCACTTTGGGATAATAAAAGGGCATCGGTTGCTGTGTTCATGGAACCCCTGCCCTGCACTGCCCTTTTCATTAGGTGGTGAAGCTGCCACTGCTCCGTGCACGGACAATGACATGAGCTCTCCATCTCCATTTCTAGTTCTTTCTGGTTCCTGTCGGGAAACCCAGGGATGAACTTATGGAGGAAACTTTCCGATCTGCCGCCTCCCCCTCTGGTTGTGGCATTCGAGGCCCTTGACATCTGGCTACAGACCATGTTTCTAGCTCTCTCTAGCACTACGGCCCTGAATGCTCCTGTCTTTCTAGCAAACTTCTCCATCAGTTCTGCTTGCCCTGGCATGGGAAGAGATGGCCAGGGGGCTAAATACGGGGCAGGGTGCTTTCTGGTAGTTTCTGTCTGGTTGTGCTAGAAATGTTCGTTTGAATTCTTAGCACATCAAGGTCGAGATCTGAGACTCTAACCCACAGTATTGACTCCAGCAACTTGGCCTTCTCCCTGCCTCCTGGACTGGGTTCGGGGGAGGCAGGCATGGACCCCGAAGTCCCTCTGAGACAAGCAAGGACTGCAGCCGAGGCAGGAGGGTGGGAAGTGAGCTCCTCTGCCTCCAAAGGGGACTGCTCTGGGTGAACCCCACCCTGCCCCTCTCCTCCCAGGAGGACCGGTGGCCCCCTAGCCTGTGCCCAGTGGAGCTGCCACTGCCGCTGTGGCACCACTGCTGCCTCCCCCACCCCGGAAAGCATGGCCCAGGGCAGCCCCCTCGCACCTGGCCAGCAACCAGCCTGCCTGGTCAGTGAGGTTGTTAACTTGTTTTGACTCTAAGAGCTCCCTGGTTTGGAAACAGGAAACCCTCTTTGAGGGGATGGGGA
Source organism: Varecia variegata (assembly GCA_028533085.1). Taxonomy (NCBI): domain Eukaryota; kingdom Metazoa; phylum Chordata; class Mammalia; order Primates; family Lemuridae; genus Varecia; species Varecia variegata. The sequence goes on along the minus strand of JAQIFY010002256.1, from coordinate 9,514 downwards.
GCTGTGTCCCAAGATCCCCCCGACCCTGGCCCAACACCCCAGCCCTCTGCCAGCTCTTCTCCCCTCTGCTTGTGAGCGCTGAGCCCCTGGCCTTGCTGGGGTAGGGCCCCAGCTCCGCAGCTCTGTGGGGTGGCTCCTACTCAGAGCCAAAGTCTGCCCTCCTGATAGTGACACTGCAGCCACCTGGGTCCTGAGCTGACAGCTGTTTAGGCTGCAGAGCTGCTGGTGGGGATGGGCCCCCACCCTCCCTGTCTCCCATTCATTCACCTCCTTTCCCTTCTCTCTGTCTCTGTGTCTCTCCCGGGAGGTCCGTGAAGCCGGGGCAGGCTCCTCTAGCCCAAGACCAGCAGGGCTCCGTGAGGCTGGGGAAAAACTGGCCCAAGTGTGCCTTTAGGGGCGGGGCTAAGTTAAGAGGGTAGACATTGTCCAGGGGGCTCCTCCTGTGTGTAGGGGAGGGGGTGGGTGGGGATCCTCCCACCTTCCCAGTTGGGTGCAGGGAAGAGCCCCCGTGGCTTGAGTGGCTTGAATCAGTGCCTGGAAGACAGAAGGGCTCAGGTTGGGGTGGGGGGGAGCAACACCTCTCCCTGCTGGGGGCAGACCTGGAGTGGGGGTGGGGTGGGGGGTTGTCACTCAGCTCTTCCCCACCCCCATTCCACTCAGGCTTGCCCCCAGCATCTGCTGATGGGGACCTGGGACACAGCCAAGGTACCGGGAGTTCTCTATGGGGTGCCCTGCACGGGCAGACCCTGTCCCTGGGGAGGAGGTGTGTGACTCTCTGGGGGTTCCAGGTGTGCTGTGACAGGAAGCAGTTGGGGGTCAGTGCCCAGGCTGTGCCCCTCAGGACAGCACTTGGAGGGGTGGCACGGCCAGGTGCTGACCTGGCCCCTCTCCTGCCAGCCCAGGCCAGAGCCTGGGAGGGGGAGGTTCTCTCCCTTGTTGGTGAGTTTCTTTTCTATTCAGGACAAGGCGCTTGGGGACCAGAGAGTTGGTCACAGCAGGAAGAGGGTCTGGGAAGGGCTAAGGGAACAGGGAACAGAGCTGTCATCGAGTCTGCCCCCACGGCCCCTGCTGGGGTCTTCGTGACACCCTTTTAAGGTCTCTTGTGGATGTCACCTCTGCACCTGCCAGCCTGGCCCCCTTTGTAATTTTGAAAACTTGACTTCATGGCCCTGAAACGTGGACGGTGCCTCTGCCTCGGTTCCCTTGGGTTCCCGCCTTGCTTGGCTCTGCTTCCCTGAATGGGGTGAGGGAGGGTCTCCAGGTCTCAGGGAAGGTGCAGGAGCAAGAAGGGGACGAGTTAGGGACGGGTCTCCCCTTGGGCTCACAACCTCCACTCTGGAGGCCTTTTCAAAGCCGGCTGATCACCTTGTAATTGTTTCCAGCCGTGGGGAACGAGTCCGGACCCGGGAGCGGCCTCCAGTGTTTGTTTTGCCTTCTGTGTTCTCCCGGCCAGTGGTAACCAAGGGCCGCTTCCCCTTGGTGACGGCGGAGCTCGCGCGGGCCAAGGCCAATCCCGCCCGGGCAAGGCAGGCCTGGGGGACCCGGCGGGGAAGGCACCCGCTGCCGGGGCTCCAGAGTGCAGCCGTCACTGTCCTGTAATTCTCCCCCAGCGGTGAGGACCCGAGGGGCTCTTCTCCTGGCTCTCTCCCCAGGCACTTGCCTGGAACATTCCAGAACTCCAGATCCTCTGGTAGGTGCCTGGGAGACCATGAAGACACTCGCTGGCCGGCCACGTGTGGGTGGGTCTCAGGCAGGGAATGGACTTCAGCCAGGCCTCTGCCGTGAGTGACGCTGGTCTACGTCGTGGCAGGACCCAGCGTCTCGAGGTAACTGTCGGGGGCAGTTTGGAGCAGAAGGAGATGTGTCCTGAGACAGCCGCGGCCGCGGAGGCCAACCAGGGAGGGCTTCATGGCGGAGGGGGCCTGGGCAGGCAGGCTTCCTGTCGGGGTGTTTGAAGTGAAAAGAACGTCATTGAAACAGGTGTGGTGGCTCGTAGGGCCTGGCAGGGCCGGCGCGGCAACCGCGTCTAAGGGATACTCGGAGAGGCCAAGGGAGCCGAGAGGGCTTGCCGGGGTGTGGAGGGTGGACAGTGCGGAGCCCGTGAGGAGCTGTGAGCAGAGGAAGCGCCTTGGGGTGGGGGGGCCGTGTCCTTTGTCTTCCCAGACCCAGAAGGTCCTTGGGCTTCTGGCAGTCTGCGAGGGAACTGACAGCCTGGTTCATGTTCCCCACTGTCCACCTTCTGAGGGTCTGGCAGCAGGACAGGGGCCTGTCCCGTGACAGGGGACACTTTCCTCTACTTCTGTCATACCAGTGGGCCTCTACATTTGGTTGCTTGGGGTCAGTGGTGTTTCGGGACTGGCCTCCCGGAAAGAGATGGAAGCCCCCATCTTCCCTCTTTCTGATATGTGCCTCCTGCAAGCCTCTCTCCTCAGGGAGGACCCCCCCCTGAATCCCCCACCCACGTGGGCACACAGGTCACCTGGGGATCTGGTGCCAGTGCCATCGCAGGCAGCAGGCTGGGTGGGGCCCGAGACTCTGCATTTCCAACAAGCTCCCAGGTGATGCAGGAGCAGCCACTCTGTGGGCCACCCTGGCTGTCCCCGGGCTCGGGGCATGCAGGGCGAATGGTTCCCTCGCCCCTAAAGGGACTGTTCTTGAGAAAGGAGACAGACGTGCAGGTCCTCCCTCAGTCCTGTCTGGTTTTCCATTTGGGGGCCTGTAGCGGGGTTGCTGTCAATCAGGAGAGGTTGGCGGGGGGCTGCGCTGGGGCCACTGGTGTATGGGGACGGCCTGAGCTCTGCAGTCGACTTTCACACGGATTCCTGCCACCAGCCCAGCTGCCGATACTATTAAACCTCAGTGATTCATTGTTGTGCGTCTCAAGGCAAGGCGTTGTGTTACAAAAACGTGGGTCCCAGCGGCTTGTTTTGTTGGCAGGTCTTGCTGCCTCAGCAGAAAAGAGGCACTTTTGATATGGGAACGGAAACTTGGGACAGCCTTAGAAATACTCAGCGTGTTCGGCAGCGAGGGCCCGCGGTCCTCCTCCAGCTGTGGAAACTGGCCGCCTGGCGGGAAGGCTGCAGCACGTGGGGGTGGGAGGGGTCCCCACTCCCGGGTCTGTGGTCTGAGCCGCCTGCGCTGTGATGTGGCAGGCCTTCCTCGCCACGGAGGGGCGTGGGACACATCTGTCCTCTGCTCGCCCTCCCGCCTGCGAGGTAACATGCCGCTGTTTTTATTTCACGGACAGTCCGGCGTGCGAAGGAAACACCTCTCTGAGCGCGGCCTGTGCAGTGCTGCCCAAGGCGAGGACGCAGAGTGCACGTTTGCAGTCCTGGTGTACTGGGGGGCGCGAGGGGCACAGGGTCTAGCGTGGGTGGCTGGTCCTGGGTGCGCTGATGTTTCCGACGTCGGCTGACTTTGCCAGGACAGGCAAGTGCCTTCGCTCTTGTTCCTCCCTCCCTCGGCCGATTGCCATCCTGGACCAGCCATTGAATGGATATTGAGCCAATTTCCCTTTTTGTCACTTCCCCTTTTTCCTTTTGTATTCTCAGAACGTGATAAAGGGAACAGAGTCAGCCCAGATCCAAGTTGCCTTCCTGAGAAACTTCCCACGATGCCCAGGTCCCACCACCTGGCCCCAGAGAGCAGAGGGGGGCACACCCACCCCTCCCCACCCAGGATGCTGCAGACCCCCACCCCTGCCACAGCTGCCACCCCCTCCCCAAGGGCACACTGCTGGGGGAGGCGCCAAGGCAGAGTTGAAAGAGACAGGCAAAGCCACTGCCAGCCGTGGGCAGCGTTGGCTTCAGCAGCACCTGAGGGCTTCCGGAAAAGGGCCTCTCTGTTGCCATTAATGAGCTTGAGATGTGGCCACAGAATTGAGGGACGGGTACCCCGAAGCAGATGTTCTTTGCTGAGATTGCTGAGTTTGGGGTAGGAAGTGGGTTTCAGAATTTGCACGGCTGCATTCCACCACTGGGGGACAACCAGATACCCCACTTCTCAAAAAACTGACCCTTCCTTCCCTCCCTTTTTCCTTCCTTCTTTCCCTTCACACCACTAAATTACAAACATGTCACCAGTGATGGCTGTTTATTAAGTGCTAAGCTTTCCTTCGGATCCTCATTTAACCCCTAAAGTGAACCAGTGAGGCTGAACGATCATCACCCCCATTTCAATGGGTGAGGAACCTGAGGCTCAGAGAGGTTAGGAAACCTGCTCAAGGTCACCCAGCTTGTAGAGCTGAAGTTTAAGCCCAGGCAGCCCAACTCCAGACTGCATGTGTCTTTTCCACCTTTGTAGGTACTTGGTAAATAGGTCTCCCTTCATTGACCCTGTTTCAGTTCTAAGAGTCTTGGATAGAGGCAGCGAGGCTACTCACATGAGGATCCCAAAGGGGTAGTCTGGGTCATTGGGGTTACGATGGCCCACCCACATTTTGTGGGTTCAGAAACTAGATTTTTTTTCCCTGGTGTGTTGAATGTTGATGTGGTTTAGAGGCATCCACCAAACTCACAAGAGACTGATGTAAAAACCTGAGGAGATCTGTTCACACTCAGTAAGGAGTAGAAGAGTCTGGTGTGTGAAAGATTTGTGTTCACCTCTGAAGGTGGCCAATGGCAGGTGCAGAACCAGAGCTCAGGGAAGTGGCCATAATGACTCGTGCCTCAAGCCCAGTGTCTCTGTTGTCACCATTAGGGTACACCTAACAAGAGCTGGAGGCCTCGAGTCCATGGCTGCCATCTTCCGGGGTCCTTACTAAGTCCTGCTCACCATGCCTTGCTGAAGCAGCACTTTCCTTAGGCAAGTGACGACATCACTGATTGGGTGACAACTAGTTCTGGCTACATTCTGGGTCCTGCTGCTTCTCCCCCCCCAGTCCAGGCTGCATCCTCGCACGTCCCCGGCTGGTCTCCTGCTTCCCCTCGGGCTGCCGACAGCCCTTCCCAGCACAGCAGCCGGGGAGAGTCTGTTAGAAAGGAACCCAGACCGCGTCCTGAGCCTGCCGACAGCCCTCCGAGGCTTCTCCTCACGCTGAACATAAAATCCAAAGTCCTCATGTTGCCCACGGGACCTGACGTTCCCTGTCCTCTGCCTGTCACCCACCTGTCTTCTCCCAGGGCCCCTCCCTCCTGCCACACGGCCTCTCTGCTGCTCTCCCACCTCTGTCCACACATTGCTGTATCAGGGCAGCATACCCTCCCCCACTGTCCTGTCACTTGCTCCATCCTCACTACTCATTCATTTTCCTTTGACATTTATAGTAGACATTCATTCATTCATCACTTGTTTACTGAGCACCTACTAGGTGCCATGCGCTGTCCTAGGCATTGGGGCCACCATAGTGAGCACAACAGATGGAAGCCCCTCTCCTTGTGGCTTGTGTCAGTTGTTCAAATGGTTATTTGCTTTCTGCCCCCACTAGACTGTAAGCTCCATGCGGGCAGCAAGTTCCACCTGTTCTGTGTATGTAGTAGGTGCCTAATAAGTAGTTTTGAAATCAGTTCCAACCCTGAGGCACGTCATTTGGATTGGGTGTTTTCCACGTGTCCGTCAGCTAAACATTTGCAGACCATCTCCTGGGTTGGGTCACTTCTGCCTGTGACATCTCGTCTGTTTTGTTAGTTCTGGCCGGTTTCCGCTTAGGGGAGATGTTTGCTGGCAGTTTGGGGGGAACCTTATTCCCCTTTACTGGACACGACCCTGTGTAGCTACATTTTTGAACAGCCAACCTTTTGGGGGCACTTGGGGACTAAGAAACAAAGGTATTGAGAAGCCGTGTAGCCTGTCTTAGGGACGTAGCAAGTTCTGGTGGGTTGGGTGAGCAAGCAGTCGGAGCACAGGCCTTAGCACGGCCCTGCTGGCCAACTTCCCACATGTCACGTGAGCGAGGCTGGCCAGAAAAGGATCTGTGGGAAACGGTGTCACCTGGCATGCGACACCTGGGTTGTGCCAGGTCCGTGAGTGGTAATCCTCACGGCGATGCAGAAACCCAACCCCTTAGAAGAGGTTTTCGTGTGGCAACAAGTCCAGTTCAACTGTGCGTGAACCCGGGCCCTCCTGGCCAGGGGCAGGAGCTCTGTCCTGTGGCATCATAGTGGCAGCAGGCCCTGACGTCATCGGCAGGGGAGTGACCAGGATCCGAGTGGCTGGGATGACTTCCTGGTACCAGAGAGTAGAGCCTTTGCCACTTGGAGCAGCCTCAGGATGTCAACCTGCTCTGCAAGCTCGAGGACGCAGTGACCTGGGAATTCAAGCGTGTCCCTCCCTCCTCATCCCGCCCCGTTCCCAGAGTCGGGAGCATTTTGAGGAGTGATCGCCCTGACATTGGTTCTCCCATGTCCTCATCCTCCCCCGAGCAGGGCTTGAGCGAGTGCTGGTCGCCCCTCCCCAGACCACAGTCAGGCCGGGCACAGAGATGCAGGCACACGTTCCAGATTCCTCCAGAGAAACCCGATCTACAGGTGCCGTCTCAAGGCAGCAAGGGCTGCCAAACCGCAGCTCTGCACTCTTTCCTTTGGAGGAAAGGAAGGGGAGGGGCGCGGACATCTGAATTGCAGCAATTCTGCTCTCGAAGGCTCTTAACTCCCCACAGCTGAACATCGTTAGCCATGTCCTTGCGTGTAACCCTGGCTGACAAGCCGGGCCCAGTCGGCCGGGTCTCCCTACGCTGCTTGCTTCTCTCTGATCTGCACCCTCCCATGTGGATTTCGGAGGGGTGGACATTTTTCATCCATTTATTTTTTATTTATTGAGGTAAAACTCATATAACATTAACCTTCTGAGAGTGCAGTCCACTGGCGTTTCGTACATTGTCTTGTCCCAAAATATTTTCATCACCCCAAGAGACCCCAGTGACCCCCCCCATCCTCCTCCCTTCCTGGCCCTGGCAACCCCCATCTGCTTTCTGTCTCTATTCGGGCTGTTGCGTAGCAATGGGGTCATATGATATGTGACTTCTCGTACCTGGGTGCTTGCACTTGGCATAAAGTTTTTGAGGTTCATCCACATCGTCGCATGTACCAGTGCTTTACTCCTTTTTATGGCCGATACTATTCCATTGTGTGCGCATACAGAGTTTGTTTATTCATTCGTCCATCCATGGCCATTTGGGTTTGTCCGTCCGTTTATGTTTTTGCAACAATAACAAAACAGCAGTAAAGACATTTGGAAGGAAGGAAAACCATAAGCTCATCACGCCAAACCCGACAACACTGTCATTTTTCTGGGTTCCTTTCTACCTCTTTCCCGTGTGTGCCGGTTTAATTTTTTCTAGGTTTTAGTCTCGGGGTGGATACAGTTGTGTCCTTTGTTCCACTTGACATAGCAAACTTTTTCATTGCCTCTTGCACAGAGCTCCCTCCCGCTGACATTTCTGACAGCTGAGTAACGCTCCCGCAGTTCCTCTCTCCTTGCCTAACCCTGCACGTGACCAGCTGGGGCCCTGCCACTCTGGGCCCCGACCCTTCAGCTTACCTGGAAGTTGCGGATTCATTTACCCACCGCCTTTGGACTTGCCGGGGCCCTTCCCGCCCGAGTGTTGGCTCAGGTGTTCGGGACTTTCCCGGTTGACAGGACTGGAGGAGGGAGGCCGGCACCATGTGAAGGGAAGTCCCTGAAGGCTGCTGTGGCCTGGAAAGTATGTCTAAGTCCCCTTTTTCACCCACTGTCTGTGAGGCCCCGGGATTTACCTCTCCCTTGGCATCCTGTTCAGTCCCATGAAATCCCACGTAGGGATGGTGATGAAGTTGCGCAAGGAGACACGCTGCCCGATTCTTTTAGAATCCTTGCCAAGTTCCTTGGCTGAGGTCCAGCCGAGGTCCAGTTGGGAAACCTTCAGTCCAGCTGGCTCCACAGACGCTCCCAAGCACCCTAGGCCTGCTGTGGCCAGTTGCAAAGATCAGGAAGCCTGGAGATAAGTTACTTGGACATTTGATTTTCTCCTACAAAAAGTGGACAATGAGGTGAGGAGTTCTGAGGTTCAAGATTTTAAGGATAAGAGGAGAGGTGTCCATTAATTAAATTAAAAGGAACTGGGCCAAGCACGGTGGCTCACACCTGTAATCCTAGCACCCCGGGAGGCTGAGGCAGAAAGGTCACTTGAGCTCAGGAGTTCGAGACCAGCCTGAGCAAGAATGAGACCCTTGTCTCTACTAAAGATAGGAAAATTAGCCAGGCATTGTGGCACATGCTTGTAGTCCCAACTACTTTGGAGGCTGAGCCAAGAGGATCGCTTGAGCTCAGGAGTTTGAGGTTGCAGTGAGCTATGATGATGCCACTGCACTACAGCCTGGGCAATAGAGTGAGACCCTGTCTCAAAAAAAAAAAAAAAAAAAGAGAGAAAGAAACTGCTGTAAGGCCATCCTATTATAGAGAAATTCTTAACTCCCCACACGGGACCATCATTACAGTCAAACAACCTAGATGTTCATCTATCAGGGAATATTATAAAAATTATAATAATAGCACATGATGGAATATTATACAGCCACTAACATGGATAATTGACGTAGGAGCTAATATATCATGGCTTGGAAGAAGCAAACTGTGGAGTAGCGTATGTGGTGTGATCCTTTGCTGTACGTGAACCGTCCTTGCACTCACGTGAGCACCAGAATGGTCTGGAAGGACACCTGCACCTCTGGGCTTCCCTCTGGGCAGTGGGAGAGAGGGGACACTTTAATTTTATACGTTATACATTTCTGTCTTGAGATTTCTTACTGGCATGTATAACATTTGAAATATTGCATATCAAAAAATAACGAGAAGTTGTTAAAAATTATGGTATAAGTATAATCCTGGTGGTTTTCATTTAAGATAGATTTGAGATTCTACAATGTTGAGATATAATTTCTTTAAACCAGTGGTTCTCAACCTTTAGCATCCTCCTAATCCCCTGGAGGGCTCCTGCTGGGCCCCACCCCGAGTTTCCGATTCAGAAGGTCTGGTGGGGCCAAGAATTTGCATCTCGAGCAGTTCCCAGGGGATGCTGATGTTGCTGATCTGGGACCCCACTTTGAGAACCACTCCTGTAAACCTAGTCACAGGAGAACATCCCTATGGGCCCTTCCCCCATGGGGATCTTGTGGGCCACCTGCCCCTGCTTCTGACCTAAGGGTTTACATGATTGAATTTGGGGTTTTCAAGGGCCTGCAGCCTCAGGCAGGGCCCTCCTGTCTCCCTGCCTCCCCCATCCACCCCACAGAGGGCCGCCCAGGTCCCAGATGGGGCGAGCAACTGGGGAGGCCCCGCGCCTGCCTTGGTGTTCCCTGGCTGAGCGCTCTCCTGCACTTGGCATTCAAGAGCCAATGACCTTGGGTGTCCGTTTGTGTTGAGGGGTGGCAGGAAGGGAGAGCAGTGTGTATTAAGCTCCTACTGTGTGCCTGCTACTGTGCCGGGCACTTTAGCCCCCCAATTCCACATTGAGATCATGAGTGCCACCCTCTTCTTCCTCTTACGTCCCTAGTGGTTTGAGAGCATTGACCTGGGTGTACAGGATGGGATGAGCAGACCC
>JAQIFY010002255.1:0-13487 GCA_028533085.1 Varecia variegata | reverse complement strand
AAAAAGAAATTGTCCTTAAAATGCATTAATCCAATCTCCAACCTAACGATTTCACAACGCATCTTCTCAACCTAACGAAATTCACCATTAGAATATGTCTCATCTTTAATACCCATCTCTCACACTGTAGAATGAGGCCCTTAATTTGGAATCCATTTTTCTCTTCTCATCTGAGGATGAAAAATAACTGATCAGCATTCTCTGAATTAATCACTCATGACAAATATTTTAGAACTTATGTAAGAAAAACTTTACAGAAAAAAAGAAAAACTCAGGACTTTTCTCTAGCTCAGAAATAAAAACAGTGAACCCCTCCAGAAACATGTTTTGCGTTTGTGTGTACTAGGAACTGTTTGCCAGGCTGCAGACTTACTCTAGTGCACTACATGAAAACACTGCATTTCCAGGCATTGCCAAGCCCGTTTGTTCATAAAATAAAGCAACAGTTGGGCAAATGTCAAATGCCACACTCCAAAGAACCTGGCAGTAAACAGAAACCGATTAACATAATCTATGTGCCCTGAGTGGTACTAAAAGTTGACTTTTTTTCTATTTTCATCCTTGCTCCTGTGCGTAAAACAAGGCAAAAATACTTAAATTGCTAAATTTAACAAGTAACTTTTAGAATACTGCCTTGCTCGTAGGCAACAAGGGATAGAGGACAATAAAGAATCTTTGTGTTCCCACTGGCAGTAACACGGCAACGACCGCGGCAGCACTACCCTCTAAAAAGGACGCTGCGCCCTGTGTATCACGACTTATATAATTGGTCACGACTGTCTCCACCACCAGATGTAAGCTCCAGGAAGGCGGGGCCATGGCTCATCACAGTAGCCTCGGCGCCTAGAATAGGTGCTCAATAAATGCTTGCTGCAGATGTAAATGGGTAACGAGTGATGATGAAGGGGGTTCCGGGTGGAACCGCTAAGTCCATGGGGTTCTTCCTCACCGGCCCCTCAGACTCTACTAAGGTTCCCTGCAGCGTCCCCCAAGTTCTCCCGAGAGCTCCCCAAATCGGCCAGAGTTTTCGGGCGGCGACCAGCGCTGGGACTTCCCTCCGTCTGCCAGGACGCGAGGTCGGGACTGCACCAAGCAGCCGCCGCGCGCGGGGTGGGGCGGGGCGCCGCCAAAGTAACTCCGGAGCAACGCGCGGGGCCCCAGGCCCCGACTCACAGCCCTTCCCGGCGCGGCCGCCGCCGGGCGCACGCGCCCCGCCGCCCGAACGCCGCCCCATCCCTAGAGAAATCAGGCGGCGGTTGTTTGGGCTTTTGTGCCTATTAGGAAAAAGCCTAAACGCGCGAAGGACTCCGTGAAAAAACCGGTTCGTCCTCTTCCGCCACCCACTCAGGCACAGCCCGCGGCTTGGGTTCCCACACGGCTGCTTCCCAGCAGGCCCGCCTCCGCCTCCGCGCCCGGCCCTGCCCCCGGAGTCTCTCCCAGAGGCTGGATGGGCCTGGCATCCCCGACCCCGCGAGGGTTCACCTTCTGGATCGCAGCGGGAGTGATCTCCCCCTTGCCTCGCTGCCTCGGGGCTGCGAACGCCACAGACATGTTGCCGCCGTCACCACTATCGGCAAGTCCCGAGCGCTCCGGGTGAACGGCGAACTGGGGGAAAGACGCCGGCCTCTCGGGCTAAACCACCTCGGGAATGCGGGGAGGGGGGATGCTCCAGGGCCGGGCGAACAGTCGACTGGCCTAAAGGAGGAATTCTGGCCCACAGAAGTCTCGTTTCTGCCTGCGTGAGGGGAAGCCCAGCCTTGGTAGAACTTCCTTCTACTTGTCGGTCCCGGGAACCCTCCCGCTTTCCTTATCTGCACCCCCCCGTCCCTTTGCGCTAATGGTAGGGCCGCGCCCCAGTCCTCCCTCCGCTTCAGCGATTCAGGAAATGGTCCCGCCGCCGCGGGAGAGGGAGAGGCTGGGGCAGCCCCTGTCACAGGAAATGCGAGCGGCCCGAGCCGGCCCGCCCCCTTCGCGCGGGTGCAACTTGCCTCCCTCTCCGGCGCTCGGAAGCGTCCCTGGAACTGAGTTTCGGCGCTCTGTCGTCGACCTAGTTCAGTTTTTCCAACTTTATCCTCACTCCTCCTGGGAAGTGGCTGCCCCGAGTTGTCCGAGCAGCCTGGAGACGGGAGGAGGAAGGTCAAGACTCGGGAGTTCGTGCAAATCCGTGGAGCATCTGCCGAGATAAGGCAAGAGGTGAAGGATGAACGCGGATTCGCTGGTTTAAATGGCTCGGCTACGCCCCACATGCGCACCTCCGAGTCCACGGTCTCGAACGCACACTAAATCGTGCCTCACAATTGGAAAGTAACTGTGACCCAAAATTCGGGACACGAAGGCTGTGTCCAGTACTCAGGGGCAGTCGGCCAACTTGGCCAGAGCGGCCAGAAGAGAAGAGCTCGCCTCTTAGGACAAACCCTTAGCAGAAAAGTGGGTCGATTTCTTCGATTTGGATCTTCGGAATTAAATTTTGATACAGAGCACCCTCACTTTCTTCTTTTCCAGTTATATACTTGGTGGCATGTAAATTAGGCCCAAGCTGCCAGACTTCAAGTAAGGGAAAAAGCCAAAGTTTCAAAATTATGAAAGGAACACGGGCAAATGTAGGTAATGTGCTGCTGTGGGGTTTTTAATGATTATGTAAATTTAGACTTCCATATAACACAAAGGGAAAGTTTATATAAAATGTTACTCAATATTAATGAGACTCAAAAATGAATACCTCAGTTTAGATATAAAATAAATTAGAAAAATACATATTTTTAAAATTTATGTTTCAAATAAATGATTTGCACAAAAAGGTCATGAGTTTCATTAAGCAAATTTGGATACATTCTTTGTGCTAGGCAACAAGCTGGACATGGAACCCGCTCTTAAGGAGCTTATATTCTAATAGGGTTTACATACCAGAAACAAATAAATATGTATGTATGTAAAGTCCTAAGAAAGACTAGCAAGCAAGGGACTAAGAGAGGATGACAAGGGCACTTACGTGCATTAGCATGGAAAGTCTCAATTATATTTAAACTGAGACCTAAAGGATAAAAAGACTCAAACCCATCCGAAGAATAAAGGAAGACAGTTAATACTTCTAATAGTAGTTATTCTTAGGCATTTGCCTTTCACTATCCTAAGCCTAAAAGAAAACACTCTGGTATATTTGGACTTAATGTAATTGCATCAAATTGGAAAAACTTCTGTTGAATTCAGAACAGAAACCAATTCTTGTCCACTAACACTACGTATCCAACACCTGGCATGCACAGCCATGTCTTGACGTTTATACAAAAGTACCTTAGTACTCAGCAGTTAAGAACAATATTTCAGTAGGAAAAATGAATCTTAAATAGTCCTGCTGCTCCAGTTCTGTCCACTTGGCAGATAGTACAGAAATCTTAAAGAGCAACATGAACCAATAGAAATAGTTGTCTGAATTTCCATATCCCAGGGGAAAAAAAACAAAAGTAGTCTAAGGGGACTCCCATTCCAGGAAAGCACCAGAAGATAGCTCCCTTTGTTTAAATTGCAGCTTCCCAGTAGTGGGAAAGGGAAATCCACTGAGAATAGGTTACAGGTCTGCCTGAGATGTTTATTCCTTCAGAGTAGCATGGTGGGCCCTAAGGTAGCCACAGCCTCCAGGCATGGATAACCACAGTCTTTCTGTAATACCATGTACACCATAAAAATACTATTATTTTCTATGTAACTGTTTTCCATCACATAAAATCAGTTAGAAAGCACTGATCTTACACTTGGGAGGCCGAGGCGGGCGGATCATTTGAGCTCAGGAGTTCGAGACCAACCTGAGCAAGACTGAGACCCCGTCTCTACTAAAAAAATAGAAAGAAATTAGCTGGACAACTAAAAATATATAGAAAAAAATTAGCCGGGCATGGTGGCGCATGCCTGTAGTCCCAGCTACTCAGGAGGCTGAGGCAGGAGGATTGCTTGAGCCCAGGAGTTTGAGGTTGCTGTGAGCTAGGCTGACGCCACGGCACTCTAGCCTGGGCAACAGAGCAAGACTCTGTCTCAAAAAAAAAAAAAAGAAAGCACTGATCTAAAAGACCAGCCAGAAATACAAATGATCTCTCTGAGAGAAAACACTTAAAAAGAACCCTGCCTCACCCTCAAGCTTGCTGCCTTAGTCCATTTGTGTTTAGTACAAGAAGCATGACACTGGCACCTGTATCTGGTGAGGGCTTCAGGCTGCTTCCACTCACAGCAGAAGGCAAAGGGGAGCTGCCATGTGCACAGGTCACGTGGTAAGAGAGGAAGAGGAGAGAGCACCAGAGGGGAGGTGCTAAGCTCTTTCTAAGAACTGGTTCTTCCTCACCATCAGGGAAGGCATTAATCTACTTATGAGGGATCTGCCCCAAAGACACCAACACCTCCAATTAGGCCCCACCTCCAACACTGAGGATCAAATTTCAACATGAGGTCTGTGTGTGTGTGTTGAGGGGTGGGGCGGGGGACAAATATCAAAACTATAGCACTTGCTAAAACTCACTTAGCCTGATCTGGAAAAGTAGAAAATTCAGAGGGAAGAATGAAGCCTGGAAGAACTTTCTTAAAATCTTGGAGCCTTTGTAACTTTAAGAATCCTAAGCTAGGTGGTATGAGGAACACAATCTTACTTCACTATTAGTTTTGAGAGGAATCCCAAGGTAGGTTGAATGGTAGCAGAGTTGGGAGGAAAGGAGAATAGAGTCCCCAGCATTTAGTTAAGGAAGAAATGGAGAATGAATATGGAAAGTTGGCCTAAGTCTGTGAAATGACTCTGGGATTTAAAAATAAGCTACTCAGGCAACCATCTCTCCAACCAGAAAAATCAGTCCCATTATTTACACTGCTCTTGGATTGAGACATCTAAATAAGAAACTGAGGTCACACAACCAAGAGGTGGAAAGTTTTCTGGAATAATCCTAATAGAATATATACAGTGGCTCAGACTAAGTAAAATAATCTGTGTGAACAGTTAATTTTTGATTAGTCACACTATTAAATGTAAAGTAGATGGATCTAACCAAAAATAAAAGGTTAAAAAATAAAATAAGAAGGTTATCCATGTTTGATTTCCAAATGCTTTCATTTTTAAATTGTTTCACAGTAATTTGTTTGTATTCTTTAAATGTATATTAATGAACTGATAAATTGAAATGCTTCTGAAATACCAGGACTCTCCGGAAAGTATCCAGCCATGTAACCATTCTCGTTGTATTAATAATGGCTGGATACTTTCCGGAGGACCCTTGGCTGTTAAATATTTAGCGAAACTATGTAACCATGGCATTAAAAATTCTCTTAATCCACAGGTATATATCATGCATGTACAGACAACTGAGATAACTTTGCTTTCATACAAGCAATTCTTAAAACTTATTGTTTTATAATTAATAAAATATCTTTACTACCAAGCCTACTGATATTTTAAGCCCCTGTGCTGCCATAAATTCTTAGAATACATTGGTAAGGCATAGACCACGTCTGTCTGCTCATAATTGGGCTCAAAGCAAAACCCCTCAGGTAATATCTTTCAAAATATTTCTGCTCACAGTCTCTGTGGCATTTGATGAGTCAATTTGAGTTGTGGCTTCCACAGATTTCCACTATAAAGACAGCAGCATACATCTATATATTTATATAATCATTATTCTAGGCAAAAACAAATCACCTTTGCCAATTCTCCATAAAAGACTTCCATTTTTGATACTCTAAAAGATTATATTCAAAGTAGAGTATATTAAAGCCTATCCGAGGCATTTTCATCTCTTCTTATAGTATCAAACATTGAGTAAGAATGAACTAAATGAGTTATATTTTGGGGTTTAGTGATATAGAAAAGTATTGCTTTTTAAAAAAAATTAGTTCCTTATGTGTGACTTGGAGGTTGCAGAGAAAAAAAATTAGTTCCTATGAAGAAAGCTCTATCCAAACTTACCTCACTGTGAAAAATGCACAGGTTTGGAGCTCCCAATTCTTCTACCTATGGATAGCATAACACAAGACAGGTCATTTCCATACCTCACTTGCCTTCCTGAAAAACAGCTGCCCTATCTAAAAAGCTATTAGAAATAATAATGTGTTTAATTATTTATTTATCATTTATTATGCACTAGCCACTGTGCTAGTGATTATCTTACATTAGATTCTTTAATTAAGATTGCCCTAATTTTAACAGATAAAATATTTTAAAACACATGGGATATTATAAATTACTAAACGAGGATAAGATTTGTGTATAACAATAAGGAGAAAAACGCACATTTCAAGACTAGAAATGATCAAAAGTACTAGATAGTGCAGCCTACCCTTGGGAAAATTTCTGGCCATAATTTAGATATCAAATGTTCTTTTTTCCCATTTAGCATGTTCTCTGCCCTTGTGCATGATGTGCAGTTACTCTGCCCTTGGTAAAAGAATATAACTGATCTTGAACTAT
The DNA here is from genome assembly GCA_028533085.1 of Varecia variegata. Lineage (NCBI taxonomy): Eukaryota > Metazoa > Chordata > Mammalia > Primates > Lemuridae > Varecia > Varecia variegata. The sequence goes on along the minus strand of JAQIFY010002255.1, from coordinate 7,051 downwards.
TTCACAATTTATAGAGAGGATTATAATACACTATCTGTTAAATAATTTCCTGAGGAATGGGTGTGGTAAGCAGAATGTTTTCATCCTCACCAAGATGACCTACCTCCTAATCACTGGAACCTCTGATTATGTTAGGTTACATTGGCAAAGTAGAATTAAGGTTTTTTATGGAACTAAGGTGGTTAATCAACTAACTTTAAGATATGAATATTAACCTGAATTATCCAGATGGGCCCAGTGAAATCATAAGTGTCCTTAAATGGGAAACAGTACGGCTGAAGAGTCAGAAATCAGAAAAATAGCATCTTGAGAAAGACTCGACCAGCAGCCATTGCTAGCTTTGCTAACACCTTGATTTTAGCCCAGTGAGACTTATTTCAGACTTTTAACCTCCAAAACTATAAGACAATAAATATTTGTTCTTACAGGCCACTAAATTTGTGGTAATTTGTTAGAAGAGCAATAGGAAATGAATACAATGTTGTTCTCTAATATAACATTTATGTTTGAATTAGACAATATGCAATAAAATAATGATAAATTATTAAATAAATTATAAACCTACTATATATATGTATACATAATAATATTAAAAATAATCTAACAATCACATTTATTACATGTTTTCTTTAAAAGAAAAATAATACCACAATATTTTAGAGGTTATAACAGATTATATAGAGATAAAATATATAAAAGTAAAAACAGCACAAAGGACTGAGGAAAAATTGCACTGTTGTAAGGTTCTTATATCTTAAATGAAATGGTAGAATGTTATTTATAAATATACTATGATGAGATAAATATGGCATATTATAAATCCCAAGAGCTTTAGTCAAACATGTCTCAGAAACTCTTTGCACTCTAAAAAATTATTGTGTGTCTCAAAGACCCTTTGTATAAGTGAGTTACAGCTCTCAATATTTACCTAATTAAAAATTAAAACTTGGAAACTTAAACACAAGCAGAGACTCCATTAGTTGTAAGGACAATGGTATCATCACACATCGTGTAGCCTTTAGAAAACTCCATTGTCTATTAATAAGAGAAAATGGAATTAAAAAGACAAAGAAAAACCTATTATCATCACAAAAATATCATTAACCTCCTAGACTTCTAAAAAGGTGCAAGGGACCTCCAGGGACAAAAAGATGACATACCCTAGCATCAATATAATAAAGAAATCATACTTAAAAATAAAACTGATATAGCTATTAATTCAATAGAGAAAATAAAACAAAATGCTAAAAAAGTATTCAAATAACTCAAGAAAAGGTAGGAAAATAAAAAAAATTAAGAAAAAAATGAGACAAACACATGAAAAATAAGATAACAGATTTCAAGCCAAGCATATTGATAATTACACTAAATACAAATGGCAGAAATTAAGGCTAGGCACTGTGGCTCACACCTATAACCACAGCACTTTGGGAGGCTGAGGCTGGAGTATTGCTTCAGGACAGGAGTTCAATACCAGCTTGAGCAAGAGTGAGACCTCATCTCTACAAAAAACAGAAAAATTAGCCAGGCGTGGTGGTGTGTGCCTATAGTCCCACCAACTCAAGAGCCTAAGGAGGAGGATTGCTTGAGCCTAAGAATTAGAGGTTGCAGTGAGTTATGACTGATGAGATCACTGCACTCTAGCCTGAGTATCAGAGCAAGACCCTGTCTCACAAAAAAAAAAAGAAAAGAAAAGAAAAAAAAAAAGAAGGCAGAAATTGAGAAGCACTTCCTAAATGGTGAAGTCAGGATTGCATTTCACTTCGGAAAATCCAATCATCCATAAAAGCAACAAGAAAACTAGAAAAAAAAAGTTTAAATAAATTTTTACAGAAATCCAAAATTAACCAAAGGCCTGAAAAGGCAGTGTATATTTAAGAAAATGGCTGAAGCTCAGTAAGCACAGTGAGCTCTGTGGCTTTTTAACTTGCCCTACACCCATCCACCTCTCCCAGGCTCCATGGGATGCTTCAAAACTAGCAGACACACGACCACAGCAATTGTAAAAATCAGCAGTATACCAGTCACTAGAGGGGAAAGAACAGGTTGGGAATTAACAACAAGAAAGCTGCATCCCTAGAGATGTCTCACTATTTGACCTGGTAGGCAGATCTCTGAAAAGGCTGTATTCACAGGACATGTCTTTATTTGGCTTAAAAGAATACTCATTGAAAAATCTCTAACCCAAAAGTTTTTATTGAAAAAGACCTCACAGAGCTTTTCTTTTTATGTGGGTTATATCTATCAATATTTACTATATGAGAAATTACTTATTAATTTATGAAGAAATAAACTCATTATATATTGACACATTTGATATATTTTTATTTTAAAAAACCTGTATTTCCTAAAATTAAAAAAAATAGTGAACAGAGACATTACAAATCTCTTCAATGTCTGGCTTAATGGAATACAGCTAGATTCTCATAGCAGCTTCTACATTCAAACTGTTGCCATATGCTATTTTAGTTGAAACATAGAGGGGAAAAATCTAGCCTCCCAAAGATATATATTAGGAAAGAGAAAAGTATTATTTAAATAGCCTTTTTAGATTACTTCAGATCAATCATTCAATGATTGCAAATCACTGGATAGTCTTTCATACTAGACCAACACTCAAAAGTGATAGTTTCTTTTTTTTTTGAGAGAGAGAGTCTCACTCTGTTGCCCAGACTAGAGTGCTGTGGCGTCAGCCTAGCTCACAGCAACCTCAAACTCCTGGGCTCAAGCAATCCTTCTGCCTCAGCCTTCCGAGTAGCTGAGACTACAGGCATGGGCCACCATGCCCGGTTAACTTTTTCTACATATTTTTAGTTGTCCAGCTAATTTCTTTCTATTTTTAGTAGAGACAGGGTCTCGCTCTTGCTCAGGCTGGTCTCGAACTCCTGAACTCAAACGATTCGCCTGCCTCAGCCTCCCAGAGTGCTAGGATTACAGGCATGAGCCATCGTGCCTGGCCAAAAATGATAGTTTCTTAAAGTTAAAATGTGTAATCTAAAATCATATCAATGAAATTTTAGGAGTTACATTAAAATACATTGGTCTATATATTTGAACATCTTCTTTAATGATTCATAATTCTCTACCATGCTTTGGTTATTGACTGGTTTATGGAGTTACACTTATCTTCCAAATGTACTGTATCAAAAACCAAATTTGTTAATATCACCATCAATCTCATCAGTAAAGTCTTTAATTATTTAGAAGTTGTCACGTTCATGGTGATGAATAAAGGTCTTCAAAAATTCTAATTTTTACAGAAGCATGAACTGCGGTAAAATTAAAAAAAAAAAATTCTAATTTTTACTTAAAAGCTTGAATTTTCTCCTTGGAAACAAATAAAATCTGTTATCTGTTGTTGGGTTTTTTGTTTGAAGTATTTTCAAATGCCTGCATAAATATCTAACTCTAAATAACCACAGTTTGTCAGTCATACTTTCAAGTACAAATGGTGTTCCATGAGAAGGTGGTCTGGTTCAGCTTTCAGATTTACACAAATGCTTTGTTTCAAGCCAATCATCTTACTTTGCATACAATAAAAGTGCTTTATGTTTACTTCCCATTTTGTCAATCTGAATAACAAAAAAATAGGTAATCAAGTGTCAAAACTTAATATAATTAATAATTTACTGCTTATCCGATGACATGCTAAAATTAAATTGGCTCTTTTTTCATGAGTGCCTAGTGATAAAGAATACAATATATACTACAGACTGAACTCCCTAATACAAAAATCCAAAATCTTAAATGCTCCAAAATCCAAAACTTTTTGAGCACTGACGTAAGTAGAAAATTCCACACCTGACCTCATGTCACAGTCAAAACACAGGTGTACCACATATAGTCTATTCAGCATCCCCAAGCAAAAACAGGTCCTCTCGCCCACCTTCAGCTGTGATATATCTTTTCTGTGCATGCCCAGACTCCCACACAAGCACGCCCACAAAGAATAAAGTTGCACATGTGCAGGCCAGATGTGCTAACAGCAGGTTCCCCACAATGCCTCACATGGGGACAAGATCTATGTGCATGACTATATTTTTTTTTTTTTGCTTATTCTCTGCTCTGTAGTGTAAAGATAGTATTGAAAATGTCAAGAAGAGGAGGCATTTATGTTTATCTACAGTCCAAAAAGTTTTGAAAAAAAACTGGACAGTAATGTAAGTGTGAAATGTATTACAAAAGAGTATGGCATTAGAATAACCACCATACATAATCTGAAGAGACAGAAGAATACACTGTTGAAGTTCTATGCTGCTAGAAGCAATGAACAAGAAGTTAATAAAAATAGAAAAACACTGCATAAAGCTAAAAATGAAGATCTCAATTGTATATTGAAAGAGTGTACTGAACACATGCCTCTTGGTATGGTGATCATGAAACAAGCAAAGATCTATCAGGATGAAATGAACATTGAAAGGAACTGTGAATATTCAACAGGCCTGTTGAAGAAATTCAAGAAGAGACATGGCATTAAATGTTTAAAGATTTGTTGTGATAAAGTATCTGCTGATCACAAAGCAGCAGAGAAATTCATTGATGAGTTTGCCAAGGTCACTGTCGATTTAAATCTGATGCAAGAACAAGTCTATAATGCTGATGAAACATTACTGTTTTGGCGTTATTGCCCCAGAAAGACACTGACTACAGCTGATGAGATAGTCCCTACAGGAATTAAGGATGCCAAGGACAGAATAACTGCAATAGGATGTGCTAATGTAGCACACATTAAGTGAAAACTTGCTGTGATAGGCAAAAGTTTGCATCCTTGCTATTTTCAAGGAGTGAATTCTCACCAGTCCATTGTTATGATAACAAAAAGGCATAGATCACCAGGGACATGTTTTCTGATTGGTTTCACAAATATTTTGTACTATGGCTTGTGTTCACTACAGGGAAGCTGGACTGGATGATGATTACAAGATTTTGTCATTCCTTGACAACTGTTCTGCTCATTCTCCAGCTGAAATTCTCATCAAAAATAATGTTTATGCCATGTACTTTCCCCCAAATATGACTTCATTAATCCAGCCATCTGACCAAGGTATCTTTACATCAATGAAGATTAAATATGAAAACACCTTCTTGAACAGCATGCCAACAATAATGAACAGAGATGTGGGTGTTGAAGATTTTCAAAAGAACTTTAGCATGAAAGATGCCATATATGGTGTTGCCAATGGTAGGAACATAGTGACTAAAAGCGCAGTTATGCATGCCTGGCACAACCTCTGGCCTGTGACATAGACCAAAGGAACAGAATATAGAACCCAGAAATTAATCCACATATATATAGCCAACTGATTTTGGACAAAGATGCTAAGAACACTCATTGGGGAAACGACAGTTTAATAAATGGTGCTGGGAAAACTAGATTTCCATATGCAAAACAATAAAATCCAACTCACACCTCTCACCCTATGTAGAAATCAACTCAAAATGGACCAAAAACCTAATTGTAAGACCCAAAACTATAACTCTACTTAGAAGAAAACAGGAGAAACATTTCAGGACCATGGTCTGGAAAAAGACTATATATATGAGACCTCAAAAGCAGAGGCAACAAAAGTGAAAATAAACAAATGGGATTATATCAAACTAAAATGCTTCTGCACAGCAAAGGAAATAATCAACACAGTGAAAAGAAAACCACAGAATGGGAGAAAATATTTGCAAAGTATTCATTTGACAGGGAATTTATATCCAGAATATACCAGAAACTCAAACATCCCAACAGCAGAAGGACAAACAAGCCAATTGAAGAATGGGCAATCTGAATAGACACATTTCTCAAAAGACATACAAATGGCCAACAAATATATTTTTTAAAAAGCTCAACATTGCTAATCATCAGGGAGATGTAAATCAAAACCACAGTCAGATATCCTCTCTTCCCAGTTAGAATGGCTATTATTAAGAAGACAAAAACCTAATGCTGGTGAAATTGTGGAGAAAAGGGAACTCTTCACATTGTTGGTGGGAATATAAACTAATACAGTCACTATGGAGAATCATATAGAGGTTTGTCAAAAACTACAAACAGGACTACCATAAGATCCAACAATGCCACTACTGGACATTTATCCAAGGAAAAGGAAATCATTTTATCAGAGACATCTGTATCCCTACATTTATTGCAACACAATTCACAAAAGCCAAGATACAGAATCAACCTTGGTGTCCAATAAGAGATGAATAGATAAAGGAAATGTGGTTTATATATCCAATACAAGACTATTCAGCCATAAAAAAGAATAAAATCTTGTCGTTCACAGCAACATAGATGGAACTGGAAGACATTATGTTAAGTACAATAAGCCAGGAACAGAAAGTTAAACACCACATGTTCTCATTCATATGTGGAAGCTTAAAAAAGTTGATGCCATAGAAGTAAAAAGTAGAACAGATGATACTAGAGGTTGTGAACCTAGGGGGGTTGGGGAGTGAACAGGGAAATATTTGTTAAAGGATACAAAATTACAGCTAAAGAGGAAGAATAAGTGCTAGTGTTCTATACCACTGTAGGATGACTATAGTTAACAGTAATGTATTATATTGTTTCACATAACTAGAAGGAAGATATTGAATGTTCCCAATACAAAGAAATGATAAATGTTTGAGATGTTGGATATGTTAATTACCCTGATCTGATCACTATACATTGTATGTATCAAGACACTATTATGTTCCCCATAAATATAATTATTATATATAAATGTTTTAAACAGCTAAAAAAATGTTCCCCAGTGGAAAACAGCATATATTAAACAATACATGGAAAGTAATAATAGCTAAATTTACTGGCCATTAGTATCCACCAGGCACCATTTTAAGTTATTATGCCTATAAACACATTTTAACCTCTGAACACTTTGCTGCAGATTTTTAAATATTCCCATTTTATTGATGAGGACAAAGAGACAGACTCATTTCACAGGTAGTAATGTACCAGGTTATATATAGTTTCTGCTATACCCAAATTATCAGACATCTTTTAAGTTTCATACTATGGGCTTTTACAAAATATCTTCAATTAAAACACTATTATCTT
>JAQIFY010002254.1:0-13488 GCA_028533085.1 Varecia variegata | reverse complement strand
TCTCCAGTGTCTATTACGCCACCTGAACGTCCACGTGCACCGTTGTTTAGCTCCCACTTGTAAGCGAGAACATGTGGCATTTGGCTTTCTGTGTCTGAGTTGTTTCACTTAGGTCATTATCATGGCCTCCAGTTCATCCATGTTGCCACAGGACATGATTCCCTTCTTTTTTAATGGCTGAGTAGTATTCCATGGTGTGTATGTGTGTATATACACACACACATTTTCTTTATCCAGTCATCTGTTGATGGTCACTTAGGCTGATTCCATGACTTTGCTACTGTGAATTGTATTGCGATAAACATACCAGTGCTGGTGTCTTTTTTTATGTGATGATTTGTTTTCCTTCGGGTAGTAACCTCATTATTAACGGCACAATGAAAGTGAAATACCAGAGCCTGGCAACTCTATTTAACCCCTAATTTTGCTGAATAGTAAAAAGAGCTTTCTTTTGGACCCAGAAAGTTTTGATGGGTTCCCTCTGTGACAATAACTTAAGTTAAACAATGAAATAGTACATGTTAATTTTACCACGACCAGAATAAACTAGAGTACATTTTATCACAATGAATGTTAAACATAGCATTTTTTCTACTCCATATACATCTAATGAGAAAGATATAGTTGAATCACAGACATAACTTATCAAGAGTAACACATCCAAAATATTTACAATGGAAAAATTTTCAAAGAATTTCTGATTATTGAATGTATCTTTAAAAATTAAACTAATTGATCATTTGTACCATAATTTTCCTGTATTTCAAAGGCACATGTAGTGTTTTTATAAGCATATATATTTAATACTTACTGCTAACATTATGAATTTTGTGATTTTAATGTTCACCAAATTATATAAAAAAATACTATATCCTATAGAACTCACCTTTTGCCCATTCATTCCTGGAATTCCAGGTGCTCCAACAGAACCCTACGGAGACATATGATTAAATTAAGTTGATATCAGAACTATAAAATATTTCCATTCTAAACTGATATTGTATTAGTTATGTTAGCCATAACTTTACCTTGCTAAAACATGTTTAACAGGTTATGTTTTTCAGATCTTATCCACTGTGTTCCATTATATAATAATGTAGACAGATTCCTCAAGCTTCCCCAGAAACTACAGAGATAAAATTTAACCTTGTTTCTAAATATCCACTTAGCCATAATATGATTTTAAAGAAATTTATAACATAAATTGAGATCCATATCTATCAGAGGGCCATATGGCTCTAAATTTTGGTGCTTTTAATAATAAATATGCTTGGTTTCACCTGGAAAAAGTCTAGCAGTAGCAGTAACACTTGAATTTTAAGAATTAAAATACCATGAAACAAAAGGTAATTAAAATAACTACTTGTTACACACTTCAGTAAGGGCCCCATGCTGTACACTCGCACGCATACTGGGGACAGTATGAGTGGTTGGACACAGACGGGTGAGCTGAGAATAAGAAAGCTAATTATTACCTGAGAAAATCCATGACATTTAACTGGATGCAGAAACATTAGCAAATATTTTCAGTGATGTCATTTCCCTCCATTACACCCCCCCATTCAGGCTCTGCAGAAACCATTTTTAAATACAATGTGCTTATTCTTTGTCTAGAACTAGAAAACAGATTTTTCTTAGGAGATGTATGATATTAAATTTCTTTAATAATAATGGGAGAAAGTTTTTTCGGAAAAAAATAGTAATTATAAACCTAAAACTACTCTAAAAAATATACTAAAAAAAAGTAATTATAAGCAAAATAAATTGAGATGGCAAGTTCCTTCATGTATTCAGTGATTATATTGAGTGGGTCATTAAAGGACTTCCTGAAGCCTGAAGCAGTAATTTTATCCTGGTCGTATGTGGATTAGGGTAGCTTTACAATTTCACACCATGCTTAATAGAGACATTATTGCGAAGGACAGAGTGTTCCTACACACAAGTTGTCTCACAACTCACTGGCTTTTACTTGGTTTGCAGGATTATGTTTCAACAGATGCCACATGCCTGCCCGGTGCTTGGGGGATAAAAAGTCTCTATCTTTGATGGATTTCAAAGATAAAGAATAATCACTTTTCCATCTGTTATAATACAATTGTTTTCTTTAGTTTTGTGCAGGTTAAATATCCCTTCCCTCCCTCCTTGAGGGGCGGGAGCTAGTGCGGAATGGGGACTTAGTCATATTTTGTTGGCAAAGGGCCGTCTACCTGCTATTGTTATGCTTACTGCTGTACTATAGGTGTAATTTCAGAAATGCTAGATCTTCTCCATCAGAATGCAATGGTCAGTTCTGAGGACTGTGGAGAACACTGAAATGACAGTTAGGAAGTCATTTTCAGGTTACCTCAGCAAAAGACACTAGTGGGCCACTCAATGCCGTCCGTGCACCAAGTAACAAATACACCCTTCATTCTGGTCAGTTCTGTGCCCATTTGCCAATTGTGTATTTGAGCGAGGCCATGCGTTCAATCTGCAATGTCATATGATCGTTCACATTTTAAATTTTGTCACAATGTTTCACCAGTATTTGAATTAAAACTTCAATAACTTACAAGTTCAGCAGACAAGGTAAAAAGAGTCTGCTATGGACTTACTGAATTTTCAGTAATGGAGTTGATTAGAAATCTAAGGCTCGCATCATGGGACTGTATTTTTAGAAAGCAGAATGAACAAACCAGACTAAGGACGTCAGTGCGGCTTACAGCAGCTAATTTCACTCAAAGAGCTTGCCGTTAGGCCATGAGAGTATAATTACTTTCATAATACTGCTGTTTACCTTTTGTCCTGGAGGTCCCAGAGGTCCCTAAAAAAGAAACAAATTCAATTAACATAATACTGTGGCTATTTAAGTTTAGATGACCAATTAAAACGGTCCTGTTCTGTAAGGTTCTCTTTGTTGTACTGAACTATGCTGACATTTTGTACATGAAGGAAAATGAAAATTTTCAGTTGGAAGTACATGTTGAAGAACATTAAGCTTATGCAGTAGGATTCTGATTTTTCCTTTAAAAAACAAAAAGAATCTTTGCTGTTCCGGCGCATATGTTTCTTCAAATACCTGCAAAACTATCACATAGATCTCATCCAGGAGGCTGGAGACACTGTAGCTAGAGGTAGTTACAATGTAGTGCAGTTTCCCAACAAATGGACACATTGTATGACTTCTGCATCTGCAAAACTTCAGTAAGCAGATTTGCAAGGGAAATAGTTGAACAGCATTACAAAGAAATATGTTCTGTTCTGTTCTTCCTCTTAGGAAATGTGGTCAACTGACCTGCAGAAAAACATGTTTACAAACTCGGGGAGGCCATGGTCAAACGGTGGCACCTAGTATCTACCAGAAAAGGGAACGAGAGATGATGTCAGCTGTTGCTTACACTATGATGCTGGGTTGCGGTGGAGGATACAATGCTTAGTGAGATAAATGAGAACATTTATACAGAATGGAAATGTGGCAGTTTTGAGATTGAGCAGTTTTCCAATCACAAAGGCAGCGTTGGGATTCTGTTTACTTTATTTAGAGCAAGACATGGCTTTGGGACAGTGGGAAAGAGCACAGAGAAACGCAGCTCTATTTCTCGTTATTCATATCTATTTTTAAGTAAACATAGTAAGCACTTTCTTCCAGTTCTTTCAAAAATATACTTAATTTTAGCATGTTTTAGTGAAGTTACAGACTCTATCATTTCATGTCAAAGCTCTTTATTCCATTACACTTAACTAATGACTGGCTTACTCTCAATGTGTGACATTTCAGTTAATCAGCATCTTGCATTCATACTCTGTAACACTAAACAAGGCACTAGGGTGGTCATTAGATGAAGGACTGGTCACTCATCGTTTTTTTTTTTTTAATTAGAAATACATAATGTTTAGTAACATGCAGAGAATCTGTTCCCCATGTTACTTTGTAATCTCACAGGAAGACTAGCAATTTCCTCATATAATCAGCGTCAGGTTATTGAAAGTGCATCACTCAATCCCACCTTTATATCCTCCTGTTTGGTTTACCCAACCCACAGTGAGCTTGTTATCTGGAACATCGGTGTGGTCATTCTCCCTACTCACCCTACTCCCTCTATTTAAAATTCTCCCTGTTTTAGATTTCATGGAGAAAAGAGAGACTATCAGGTATAAATTCCCTTGACATCATGTCTCTCATCAACCCAAACCCTCTGTCCTGGATTTCTTTCCTGTATCAGAGGAAGAAGAGTCCCTCGTCCTGGACAAGGCAAATTCATCCGGTAGACTCTGGAATCCATCCTCGCCTCTGTCCTCGGGGATCAATCACCCCTGCATCCTCATCAGAGCCTCCACTTCTCAGCTATTCCTTCCCTGCAGCACATAAACATGTTTAATTGTTTCCTCACTTGGGTAAATTGTTTGGGAAGTAAATGTTAATGCTGAGTAAGGGCAGCATTTGGAGATCTGAGAACGAAGAAAAGGCTTGGGTTTTATCATTGTCTATCATTCCATTTTCTCAAGCATCTCTAGAGGATTTTACTTCTTAAATGTTGATGTTAGAAAGGAAATTGTAGAACAAGAAGTACATTAATTCAATGTTGAGACGGAGAATGTGCATGTTCAATCCACAAAGGTTTGTTTCCCCGTGTAAACCTAACTTTGCCGCTTGAAAAAATATCGTTCACTAAAATTGGATATTTCATTATGTTGATGTATAACCCTGGAAAGGAATATTTTGAATGAAAATAAGAGCAAATTTTACATCAAATATTTTAATTAGAGATTAACATATCTGGTATTTTCTAATTTGGTCTTTGTTATATGATCACATCCAATCAGAGATTTAGAAAGACTAATCACAACTCTGAAATCCATACAATTATATTAGTTGTGTATCTTAACACAATATTGAAGGAGAGTCTAAGGACAGCTACAAAGAAAATAAGTATAATGTTTTTCTTCACTGTTAGGAAATTACTATTTCTGATAAAGTCCAAAAATAAAAGCAGTTTTTAAGATTTAACATTAGTTTTGACTTGTGAATATATGCCTTATAGATTATTCATAACCATGCTGTCAAGAATATATTCTTAGCTACCAAAAATGTGCATATATTTCTTTGATCTCACTGGCAGGAAAAATGGTAGGGAGCCAAGAAGAGGGTCATCTGTCACTAGGAGGGACCTGGGAGTAAGGCAGAGGTGAATACAAGGCACATTTGAGTAAGGACACACACACATACACACACACACACACTAGTTTACAGAGCAAGATTTTACTTATACATCTGTGTTTTGAGTACGCTTAGATTAATAATACCATTATATATCTGTCACATTGTGGAAATTAAATTTAAACTTACAAATTAAAATTTCCTTGCTCAAGAATTGATTTTGAAATTAGAGTATGTTGCCACCAGTTATTTAAGATGTCTGCATTTGATTAATCTTATGGTTTCTGGTACAAATATAAATTTATAAAGCAATGGGCACATACCATAGAACCATTCATTATTTTACCTAATCTTCCTTAAATTTATTCAATAATCAGCTGGCATAATGACTTGGATGAAGAATGTCATAAATTCATCATTCACTAAACTAATGCTTTTCATTATTCCTATAATTAAAGTCAATTGTTCTAGTGGTTCAAGACTTCAAAAACAATTCCATTATTATCATCTCCATGATTTAATAATATTTTGTCTTAAATAGTTTTCCAACCCAGAGTCATAATCTTTTTGGCTCATCTTTATTAATCAACGAAGTATTCCTTTCTGAGACATTTTTTGGCAGGCACACTTATATTTGCATATACTTTGTATACAACCAATTTGGATGGAAATTTAATCTAGTTTCTTTCATCTTTCAAAATAATTTCTTTGTATATGTCTCAAAATTAAAAACGGTGTAACACATAGAATCTCAACATATTAAGCTATGTTTCCTTAACTCCAGAAATGTCAGCTATAATTAGAACTTTAAAATCCACTCATTTCAATACGACTTCTGGGTGATGTAAAGTGTATGAACGTTTCGTTGAAGAATTCTGCACAATGAACATAACTTTAGTGAAAGGATAAAAACCAAATGAGTCACTGAAAAATTGTTAGTGTGGCGTTAACATCACTAATCTGCAGATAAGCCTTCCTGCCAGAGTTTTCAGGATCTTTCAGAAAAGATTGTGGAGAGCTGAGCAAAACAAAGTTCGGACAGAAACTTGTAAACAAAGTAAGAAATTAGATAGCACACTTGATTTTCTTTCCTGTTCTCTTCTGCTCCTGCTAGATCCCATATCTAAAGATGATACACAATATTTAGCATATGGTATGCAAGTTAAAGAACTATGATAGTCCCCACGTTGGTAAATGTCTTTACCAAAAACATGGCACCCAGGCCTGAGAGTAATTTTTTTCACTCCTCCTACTCTGAGTCCATTGGATCCTTAAGCATCTCTCTCCAGTCCAGCCCTCTCCTCCAGGGCTTTGCTGTGCTCTTGTTAAACCCTTTCTCTACCACCTCATTAATGTGACATCCACCTACGGCCCACTCTGCTTTTGGTCTCCTTCCATCCCTTCTGCTTACTGCTGCCTACATGAACTTCCTAAAAGGTGAATGGGTTCATACCTCTCCTCTGCTTCAATATCCTTCAGTGGCTTTGTGTAGCTTTCGGGAAGAGTCCAAGCTTTGGTTATTGTCACATAAGCCGTGCTTCCTAGACCTCCGGCTGCCAATGGGCTTTCTTCTCTCTGGTCTCCTCTCCAGTCCCCATCCCAAAACTCAGTGCTCAGTGTCCCTGCCCTTGGCGTTAGGTCCCCTTTTTCTATTCCTCAAAGCACTTCTATGATAGAAAGTTTTCACAGAACTTACCAACAATTATTGTCATTGTCTGGTTACTTCTTTATTCATGCTAAATGCGTTTTATCATGCTCGTAGCTGGCATAGTAATTGCTCAGTGAATTCTTTTGAGTTCATTAATTTGTTCATTCACATAATAGTTTTTGAGTGCCAGACAATGTCCTAGATGCTGGGGATACAACAGTGAACAAAATAAGACAAAAATGCATGCTATGTGGACTCTTGTGGATGGAAAAAGAGACTAAACAAACAATGCAAAGTTGTGTCAGGTGGCAAGTGCTAAAGCAAAGAGAGGGATGTGGATGGGGAGAAGTGGACGTGGCAGTGATTTAAACTGGGGGATTGGTGAAGGCCTCAGTGATAAAGAGGCCAAGCAGGAAGCCATGCATATAGAAGGGGGAAGAATGTTCCAGACAAGGAATAGCAAGTGCAAAGGCCAAGAACTGGGCACATGCTAAGCGCGTCCAAAGAACACCAAGAGAGCCGTAAGTGAGCAGCAGGAGACGGGATACGGACAGGGAGGAGAGACTGTATTTGTATGGCCTTTTAGGTGCTCATAAGCACAAAGTTTACTGAGTATGAACAAAATTATAGAAATGAATAAATGAATATAGAAAGCAAAGCCAGTATTTTTCTTATCCCTTAGATAACAGTGTCTCAGGATAGGAATGGCAAGACTTTTCACTCCTTTGTTCACCTGAGTCATTCTAACATTACTGTCCTGTCTTAATAGCCTCCAGATTACCCCTAAGTGCAAGAGTCAGTGGCAGAATTCAGTTCATGGCTTTTATATTAAAACAGCAAAGCAGAAATCATCTTAATTACATGATATCTATCAACACTGAGAGTGTTGTATGTGTGTGTGTAGGCCTGAGGTCTCTAATGCATTTCAGAAGGCCATTATGCAAACAGGACATAGGATTCTCAACCCAAGTTAATCTTCAAAACAAGCAGTTAAGAAAAGAATGATTCTATGACTATAATGCATTGACTGTACTTGCTAGCTTGTAAAAAAAAAAAAAAATAACGATAATTTTAAAAAGCCTTTCCTTGACACAGCACGGAATGGAAAAAAATTAATGAATTTTTCTGACACTACCAATGTTAGCACAAATTTGATTGAGGTATTAATTACTTAAACAGGATGCAGAGTTTCTAAATGATGTGCTTTAGGATGCCTCTTGGGACGTGTTTTAAGGCGAGTTCTGGTTGCCTGCTATTAGGAAATGATGCAGGGGGCGGACACAGTTCCTGTTCTGTCCCTGATGGCTAACAGTAAAATCTGAAGCTCTGAGAGCTGCTGGTCATTTCTGGATACGTGAATATACGACCAGCTTCTGTAATAAAAAACACAGGGAACAAAAAAGAGGTGGTCCATCTGTGAAGGGGAGGATAAATGCCGCAAACTATTAAGCCATTTAAAATTATTTCTTTTTTGAGTTAAGAATTTTTCCATGATTTAATAAAAGTTAGGCAGAATGAAGAAAATACTTTTTTTAAAGTCTGGTTCCAAAGGGAAGAATGATAACATGTATAATCTAACTTATGGACTCATAAAACATTAGTACCAGACTTTCTCAAGGGTTTGGTGCAACAGACTATAATTACTACTTTTTGAAAGATTATTAACCTGGTCAAATGCATCACAAGATCCCAAAATATATAAACTTGGTTTATAAGAGAAAGAGGAAATTTAAAACAAATAATGGAAATTTGTCTTACTTAAGAAGGAATCATTTAAGATGCATTTATATAAAATTCTGCGTTCTGCTCGGATGTTTGATGTGGGAAGGTTAAGGAACATAAACTCTCAGCCACTATTATATGTATGTCTGGAGTGCAATTCAAGTGATGTTTTATAAGATTCAGATTTCATAACTTAAGTGTGTGGAAATGGCAAACTAGAAACTAGTGGGAAATGTTCTAGAATAGAAGAGAGCGTGCTGAAATGTCTTCTGTGTAAGAGCTGATGATTTAGGTGAACTGGGTGCGGAGGAACAGCACAACCAGGAACAGAACAAGATAGTGCTGAGATGGGGAGGCCTCATCTCTCGTTTCAAGTCTCTCACGGATCCTGTCTTCAATCACACTTAATCATTTATATTTTCCCAAGCAGTCCATATCCTTCCCCGATTAGTCTTCATGTGAAGTTCTTAATCATTCTTCAAGGCTCAGCAGTCACAACTCACTTCCTTCGTGGGCCTTCTCCGAGGAGCCCAGACAGCTTGTTTTTATCCTTTGTGTTTCCCTAGCACATTTCAACGGGCTGTATTTTAACATGTTTACATATTTTTAAAATCGCTTGCCTAGATAGCAACTTCCTCAGGCCATATATTTTACATCTTCAGCACCTAGGTTAGTGCCTAACAAATCAATAATTATTGACTAAATAGGAACAATGAATGAATGAATTTAAAAATCGTTAAATTCTCTTTGCTGGGTTTCCACCATATTTATATAATTTCTATTATTTGAGAAAGTTGCTCTAAAACCAAGAGTCTGTTAATAAGATGGTATGCTGTTAAATTTAGTCATGAATATTCAACGCAAAACAGTTCTAAATGCAGCAATTATTTTTTAAAAAGAGTAAATGCCTTCTGACTTCCCTATCTCGTGGGCTGACTTTTTGAGGAAAATATTAAACCAGGATGATTCATTTATTGGGGTTTCTCAATATCATGAGGCTACGACCTCTTTAAGGGAGGTCTCTTAAAGCTCAGGAAATTAAAAAAGTAATACATTTTTCTCACCACTTGACAAAACCAGAACCCAAGACTAAATATTGAGCATTAAATACCACCAGCGATTAAAGACAGATTTAGGTATTTAAAAACCTATGTTTTGATCAAGTCCCAAAACAGAGACTCTGTATCACCTCTCACCAGATAGCCAGGGCTAAACTTAGCTCACTCTGTCCCTTCTAAATATTTAATAAATTTCTTATTGCTAACCCCAAAATGGAAATGACCCAAAAAGAAAGAAAAATTAACAGGCTTCTCTGCCCTCTGTGATTAAACACAACTTCCCTCGAGCACCATAAAGGAAACAAATTTATGGTTCACAAAGGCCTATCACCCTACACTACTCAGTAAAAAATATTTCCATTGAGTTAAGTGTAAGTGCTTTTCCCATTTTAAATCAACAGTGCTGAGAAACATCGGCTGCTAGCATTTAAATATCCTGTGATCCACAGAAGAAGGTCTTAAATTTAAAATGATAATATATACCCATGTACTCTTCAGAGCTGTTTTCTATCAAGGTAGATTGGGACTGTCAAACAGAACTTTCTACAGTAACGGAAACATTCCATATCGGCCAATCCAAGAGGACAGCCACTAACCACATGTGGCTACTGAGCACTGAAAGGTGGGTAGTACAATTTTTAGACACTGAATTTTTAATTTTATTTAATTAAAATTAAAATTTAAATAGCCACATGTAGCTGGTGGTTACTGTATTGGACAATGCAGATCCAGACTGTCAAACATGCAAGACTACAATCAGGTGAACTGGATTCTAGCCTCGTTCTGCCATTAATTACATTGTGACCTTGGCCAAGTGACTTATTTATTCTGATGCTGTTTCTTTCTGTGAAGTGCTAAACTAGAAATTTCTAAGATTTCTTCTAAATCTTTTACAACCTACTTAAAAAATACCCACACAGTGTGATTAGAAATTGATGCAATTATTCTTCCACTGTCCTCATGAAAATCATTGTTTTAGTTATGCCATGCATGTTCGTGAGCACATGTGTACTCCAAGTAATCTATAATATGTAAATGAATATAAGAAGATGCACAAGAAAAGCAGTTTTGCAGTAATTCTGTTGTGTTTATCTTGCCTAATCCTACCCCTGGGGTGCAATGACATCAGTTGGGAGAAAAATATAAAGTTTATTTCTTTGTATTTGTATCTGATTTATTGAGTAATTCATATCATTTAGTCACTCAGTTTACTGAACACATTGTGTACCAACAATATTCTATTAATGGCTGCAGCAGAGGGGAGAAATCTAACTTAGCTTGGGGAAGTGTGAAACGGTATGTACGTGTGTGAAGTTTTCTCAAAGGAGGTGACCAAAGCAGAAGCCTATTTTTTTAAGGCTCCACTCAGACACACGGACCCTGTGCTTTTTAGACGTGAGTAAGAAGGCTCCTGCCTTGGGGCCCATGCAGAGAAGAACAAGGGCTCTTCTCTGGCTGTCCTTCTCATGGGGTCAGGAATCCATGAGTCCAAAGGGGACAGGTTCCCCTGAACCCTCTCCCCACCCCCTGCCCTGATATTAGACTTTGGGTACTAGGGACCCCGCGATCCTCTGACCCAATGATTTGAGCTCACTGCAGAGACTACGGGCTGCCTCTTTCCCGGGTCTGCTCCGCACCACCGGTGCACACAGCAAATTGGAAGAAAAGGCAAAGAAGTGGGTATTTTGAGTGGCGTGGATGAAATTTGGTCCTGTGAGTCTCCAAGAACCTGAGTCTTATAAAGCTAGAGCCTGAATCTTATAAAGTTGAGAGAGAGAGGAAGGTATGGGAGAGAAGGGAAGCAGGCCCGGGGCTTAGGGCTAGGGCTGGGCACGGCTCTCCTTACGCCGCCACATTCCGGCTTTGAACTCCAAGGAGTGCAAGAGTTCTGGATTTGAACTTTCCAAGTCATTATGAGAGTAACATCTATGAAGGTTAGAGGATAGAACACATTTTACTTAACAGTTTATTCGCTGGGTTTATAACTTTTAACTATTTAGACATTTTGTATAAGGACTTCTATTTGTCCTCTTGCCCTCAATTTGCAAATGTAAAGCGCAGACTTCAAATGGACCTAACTTTATTTTGAAAAGTTTCTTTTTCATCTAGTGATGAAACATGAGAATTTGATGAGCGAGATTAAATATAATTTCATTAATATTCTCATACAAGTCACATGTTTTGCTTCACTACAGTTACAATAGGTTGGATTCTACAGTTAAAAGAAATGACAGCTAGAGAAGTTCATTATAGTTTTGAAGAAGAAGACAGTTTTTAAGAATTTCTTTCATTAGAACTTAACATGACTGTTCATTGCATTTAGTTATTTACAGAATATATATATAATGGATAAATATAATATGCATCTGTGCATATATAATGACAACATAGTAGGATGACAGGTCTTTAGAGCTGTAAAGGAACTTATTTAATTTCCCCACTTACTATAGATGAGGAGCCTAAGGCCTAGATATCTTAACTTGTCCAATATGATATAGCTTATTAGACCTCTAACTGGAACCAGTGTAGAGAGAGTTAATAGAGCCGATTCCCAGTGTAGAGGTCATCAAGAAAAACAAAACGAAAAACTGACAGAAGAATACAGTCATTTACTCAGCCGTTTAGACTATTTTTGTGTGTGTATGTTACATGATTGTGCTTCTAAATCACTGTTGAAAATGCTCTCCCAAGTTGACGTTTTGTTTCTAGGAGACAGAACCGGCCTCAAAGGAAAGTCAAATGTTCCAACACCACACTGAGGCACCTCTGGAGAAATCTGCACACAGGAGTCAACACAGAGAGTGTTTTCTTGGGCTGGGCAATGGGGATGGGCAGCGGCGGGACAGCGCCAGGAGAAGGTGGCATCACTTGTCTACTTTCTCTGGGTCCATTTGGAAAGCAGCATTACAGGCTGGGACAAAAGCACCACGGAGGTGGGAAGAGCCCTGTAGCGGTGCCATTTATATGCAGTGCATGGACAATAGATTAAGTGAGGACAATACGGCATTAGGATGGTTGCTAAGGTGTCTCAGTAGGCAAGGCACACACCCTAAGTGCACGCAGTTTCATCCAACAAGATTTCATCGTCAAAATCTAGCCTAAGCACTAACCCCCATTGAGATGATTTTGGTCATTTTTGTTATTTTTTTATATTTTAATAGCTATTTACATTTCTGAAAAGCCAAAAGATAAAGATCACTTGTGTTAGGATTCAGAACGCTACCATTTCCAATTGTGGTCAATCCTTGATTTTATTCTTGGGTCTAGTTTTAAAAGAGAGAGCGGTTCTCTCCTTATTTAGATGAAGTCAAATTTATTTACGTGCGAGATTCTGTCTTTTAAAATCTCATCCTGAACTTCTCAGAAAACCCAAAGGTCATGTTTACAGAACAGAGGCGCAGCAGGACTCAACAAACGTGGACCTGCTTGAGCTGCAGGTTTTCGTTTCTAATCTATCCTAGATGCTGTTAATCTTCAGATGATGATTTTTGCAATATAAACTATATATCCTGGATTACGAAAACGAATTCCCTATCTGACATACTCATAAACAGTTTTGTAAGAGCTAATTTTGGATTGTTTCTAGCTTCTTTATGTCATCATCAGAGACATTTTAAATTTATAAAAATTCTCCAGTGCCTCTTAAGAGGTACTCACAAAAGCAAGCACTCCTCGATAAACCACAGCTGTAGTGGCTTTTGTGTAATGTGGGAAAGATGAGAGTGGTGGTACTTATTATCTTTTCTTTGTTTGCACTGGTGGGTGAGGAGGGGAATGTTATGAAAAACTGATAATGTAAGATGATGTGATATATAGGAGAAGAAGGTCAGAACAACAATAGCAGCAACAACAAATAGGACAAAAGCAATAAATTGCACTCTCAATGGCAGTATTCTGACATGCTGTAATTTCTTTTTTTTTTT
>JAQIFY010002253.1:0-13488 GCA_028533085.1 Varecia variegata | reverse complement strand
GGGTGCAGCCTAGCGCCTCGGTTTGGTGGCGAGTGAAGGGGTGTTCTTGGTGGAGTGGAAGCTGTAGTCTGTTTTATGCAGTCTTTTATTTATTTATTTATTTTTTTGAGACAGAGTCTGGCTCTGTCGCCCGGGCTAGAGTGCCGTGGAGTCAGCCTCACTCACAGCAACCTCAGACTCCTGGGCTCAAGCGATCCTCCTGCCTCAGCCTCCCGAGTAGCTGGGACTACAGGCATGCGCCACCATGCCCGGCTAATTTTTTTTTCTATATATATTTTTTAGTTGTCCGTATAATTTCTTTCTATTTTTAGCAGAGACGGGGTTCTCGCTCTTGCTCAGGCTGGTCTCGAACTCCTGACCTCGAGCGATCCTCCCGCCTCGGCCTCCCAGAGTGCTGGGATGACAGGCGTGAGCCACCTCGCCCGGCCTTATGCAGTCTTTTGATTTCACATATTTTCAGATTAATAATTTTATAATTAAATCAGGAATCCGAGTCTCATACTTCAGATTATTTTAATTTAACCAAATTATTTGAAGCATGTGCTTTCAAGGTTAATTAGCGGGGGAGGAATCATTTTTAGTTTAACAGATAACCATGGGTATATGGAGAATATATTTGCCGTGCCAAAGTAGAGAAAAACAAGTAATACCCCAAAGAAGATGTATCTGAGGCCGGGCGCAGTGGCTCACGCCTGTCATCCCGGCACTCTGGGAGGCCGAGGCGGGAGGATCGCTCGAGGTCAGGAGTTCGAGACCAGCCTGAGCAAGAGCGAGAACCCCGTCTCTGCTAAAAATAGAAAGAAATTATACGGACAGCTAAAAAATATATATAGAAAAAAAAATGAGCCGGGCATGGTGGCGCATGCCTGTAGTCCCAGCTACTCGGGAGGCTGAGGCAGTTGGATCGCTTGAGCCCAGGAGTCTGAGGTTGCTGTGAGCGAGGCTGACGCCACCGCACTCTGCCCAGGGCAATATAGCAAGACTCTGTCTCGAAAAACAAAAAAAGAACAAAAATAAAGATTCTGAGTGGCTCTCTCTTTGTGCTAGGTCTTTTATCTGTTCATTTAGAACTGCAGTTTTTTTTTTCAAAATCACATAATCATAGTTTTTGATCACTGTTTGCATATACTTTGTTGATATTTTATATGTATATAAAATGCATTTATTTGCATATAAAACAAGGCTGGGAGAAATGAAAGATCTAAGTAAGTGGAGAAATACAGACCATGCTTATGAATTGAAAGACCCAATAGAGTTAAAATGTCAGTTCTCCCCAGATTGATGTATAGATCGAATGTGATCCCAATCAAAAGCCCAGGAGATTCTTAGCAAAAGTTGACGAGTTCTAAAACTAGCATTAGTTAATTCTAAAATGGACACGAGGTGCAAAGAACATAGAACAGCAGAGACAGCCTGGTATCGGCGTGGGGACGGACACTTGGATCCCGGGGACAGCCGGAGAGTCCAGAAATAGAGTCACGCACAGTCAGTTGATTTTCCAACAAATGGCACTGGAACCCAATTTTCAAAAATAGACAAAACACTTTGACACTTTCCATGTCTTCCAAAAGCAAATTTCTGCAAAAAGAAGAAATTACAAGTGGCCCAGAAACACGTGAACAAATGTTCCCATCTTTAGTCACCAGAGAAATGCAGTTTGAAACCACATTGGGGTTCCATGGTACATCTAACCGAACGGTTAATATTAAAAAGACCGACAAAACCGTGTTGGTAAGGATGCAGAGCAGCTATTACAGAATTCTCATGTATTACTTGTGGGAGTATAAAATGGTGCAATCGCTTTGGGAAACTGGTGGTTTCCTAAAAGTGAAATGTATACCTGCCCAGAGATTCCACTTCTAGGTTTTTCCCAAGTGAGACAAAAATATGTGTTCAGAAGAAGACTCACGGCCAGGCGCGGGGGCTCACGCCTGTCATCCTAGCACTCTGGGAGGCCGAGGCGGGAGGATCATTGCTTGAGGTCAGGAGTTTGAGACCAGCCTGAGCAAGAGCGAGACCCCGTCTCTACTAAAAATAGGAAGAAATGATCTGGACAGCTAAAAATATAGATAGAAAAAAATTAGCCGGGCATGGTGGCGCATGCCTGTAGTCCCAGCTACTCGGGAGGCTGAGGCAGGAGGATCGCTTGAGCCCAGGAGTCTGAGGTTGCTGTGAGCGAGGCTGACACCACGGCACTCTAGCCCGGGCGACAGAGCCAGACTCTGTCTATAAAAAAAAAAAAAAAAGAGAAGGAAAATACTATTGAATGCAAATTTTTGATGCCAGGCCTTGAGATTTCATTGAAGTTGCAAACCCGGACTCTTAACAGTGTACAAGAAGCAAAGACTGAGAAGTACCTTGTTGAGTTTCATGGGAGAAAAGAGCTGATTTTGAATCCAAACCGAGCTGCAACGGGGAGCTTGGCGTACACATGTCATCAAATGCAGTGCGTCTTCTGGATTTGCCTGGATATCGCGAAGCTTTCTCGGGGGTGGGGGGCGGTGGTGGCATTTTGCATCCACACCGGCTGTTTCTGAGTGTGCCGGTTCCCCACCGCCTCATCGACAGAACACGCTGGTCTCCCAGTGTCGTTTTAATTTGCACCTCTCGTAATAGGACCGAGGTTGAAGTTTCAGACTGTTTTCATGGCGGCTTTTTAGAGCATGTTAAATTGAGATGGGAAGTTTTATTTGGTGCAACGGTGGGGCGGGGAGTCTTGGCCTAACCCAATAGCTACAGGCGGGCTTGCTACAGACCGGCGTGCAAGTGAGGAGTACTCGGACATTTCGGATGCTGGAAAGTTCTAGAAAATTATGGTGTTGTTCCTGTTGTCTCTCGGGGGTGCGCTGGAATACTTTTGCTGTTTCTGCCCATCTCACCACGGACAAATGCTTCACATGCTTTATTTCTGGCAGGGCTCAGCAGCTATTCCCTCTATTCACACTGTCCTCCTCACCTCTTTCTTTTCTTTGTTTTTTTGAGACAGAGTCTCGCTCTGTCGCCTGGGCTAGAGTGCCGTGGCGTCAGCCTCGCTCACAGCAGCCTCAACCTCCTGGGCTCAAGCGATCCTCCTGCCTCAGCCTCCCGAGTAGCTGGGACTACAGGCATGCACCACCATGCCCGGCTAATTTTTTCTATATATTTTTAGTTGTCCAGCTAATTTCTTTCTATTTTTAGTAGAGACGGGGGTCTCGCTCTTGCTCAGGCTGGTCTCGAACTCCTGACCTCGAGCGATCCTCCCGCCTCGGCCTCCCACAGTGCTGGGATGACAGGCGTGAGCCACCGCGCCCGGCCCCACCTGCTCCCCTGGTGGTAAAGTGACAGGGTCATTTTGGTTTCACCCGTGCATCTTCAGATTTCTTTTCTTTGGAACCCATGTCTGCCAAGAACATCTCTGGTTTTCACGGTTTTCCGAGCAGGCTTCCCTGCTGGGAAGAAAATTTGGCAGCCCGTTGACATGAATATTGCTGTATACTTGGCAATACATTCATTTTTTTAAAAAAAAATAGTGCTTATTTTTTCAATTATAAAAATAATACATGCTTATAATAGAAAATTGGGAGGTATTAAAAACTAGAAAGGAAGAAATAATTATCCAGGATTTCATTGCCGAGAACACCCACTGTTAACATCTTAGTGGATTTCCTTCCAGTTATTTCCTATGAATATTTATATCCTTGGATTCGTTTTCTGGGCACACTCTTTTCTCTTGCACTTCTAACTTAAAGTTGTAACATGAGCATGTGTCCACGATGGACAAACTTTGGAGAGATTTGCTATCTGGCTCTTTACATAAATTCTTCATAAACATCAGTAAATTTAAAACTATAGGCCGGGCGCGGTGGCTCACATCTGTCATCCCAGCACTCTGGGAGGCCGAGGCGGGAGGATCGCTCGAGGTCAGGAGTTGGAGACCAGCCTGAGCAAGAGCGAGACCCCGTCTCTACTAAAAATAGAAAGAAATTAGATGGACAACTAAAAATATATAGAAAAATTAGCCGGGCGTGGTGTCGCATGCCTGTCGTCCCAGCTACTCGGGAGGCTGAGGCAGGAGGATCGCTTGAGTCCAGGAGTTGGAGGTTGCTGTGAGCGAGGCTGATGCCACGGCACTCACTCTAGCCCGGGCACCAGAGCGAGACTCTGCCTCAAAAAACAAACCAAAAAAAAAAATTGATACACATTATTGCTTAATGTATAGTTTATATTCAAAGCTCCCCAATTGTATCAACAATATCCTTTGCAGATTTTTTTTTTTTTGATCGAGGACTTAAACAAAGGTTGGGTTCACTGGCTGTGCTTCTTGATTCCCGTTCAGCTACGATAGTTCCCGTTCCTGTGTGTGCACGGCGTGTGCCTGTGTTGGTGACATCGGTATTTTTAGGACGTCTCTTGGTTTGAATTGGTCTGATGTTTCCTCACGATTCAATGCAGATCCCGTGTTCCTGGAAGGAATATCACGGAAATGGTGCTCTGTCCCCAGACCAGCAGAAGAGGTGGCACACGA
Organism: Varecia variegata; assembly: GCA_028533085.1. Classification (NCBI taxonomy): domain Eukaryota; kingdom Metazoa; phylum Chordata; class Mammalia; order Primates; family Lemuridae; genus Varecia; species Varecia variegata. Next base: position 8,984 of record JAQIFY010002253.1, on the reverse strand, counting down.
TGTCACTGTGTCCTGGTGTTACTCAGGGTCGGATCGATCACTTGGTCAAGGTGTGGGTAGGGGTGGAGGTGCCCCTCTCCCTGTGCCCAAGAGCAAGCAATGCAGCACGGCCTCCAGCCACCAGCTCCCTCCCTCTCTCTCTCTCTCACGGAAATAGGGGCTTCCATTTTTAACCTGGCAGATGGCTGCCATCTGGCCGCCCAGAACCAGAACTACATTTCCCAGGTTTCCCTGACACCTGGCGCTGGCCCGGCAGCCCGCCACGTGAGCAAGGTGTGTCATTGCCACTTGCACCTTGCAGGGAAGCAGCTTGCCCTCCAGTCCCCATCCAGCCAGGACGTGGAAGGTGGACGAGGTGACAACAGACTCCCCCGTGAATACAGAACTGGGGAGGTGGCCAGGGAGTGTTGTGTGATTGTGGGCATGGCAGGGGGTGGAGGGAGCTGTGCAGGCGTGAGCCACGTGGGGCCACGTGGACGGGGCCACGTCCCCGGCCGGGTGGGCACCAAGACAAACACAGAGCCACCGTCTCTGTGGCTGAGAAGCCCCCCCTGCCCATGCTGGACTGCTCACGTCCATACCGCTATTCAGAGAAATAAATGTCTTCATTTTCAGAGCCACTCCGATTTGGGGACTTTTTTTTTTTTTTTTTTTTTTTTAGGACGGCTGAACCCGTGTCCAAGTTAACACCCGAGGCCGAATCGGCTTCATTGAATTCTCCCCAGTTTCCTTCTCTTTTCCCACCGCTGTTCCCCAAATACGGTTGCACGTCTGCACGCACGTTTCAGCTGTCGGGGTCTGACTGTGCTGTCCCGTGGCCCGTGTTTCCTTCCCCATCCGTCCTCTAATCCGCCTTCCACGCTGCACTCAGATATCTGCTCCGCCTCGCAGCCGTCCCCACCCCCTGGCACGACCTGTTAGTTTCCCCTCCCAGTGCCCTGGATGAAAGGGGGCTCTGTTAGCACTTGCCACATGGCGCCCTAATTATCTGCTTCTGTGTTGATCTCGCAAACGAGACCGTGGATGTCTTAAAATCGGGGACCCGCTTGTCTCCTCGTTTGCATCCCCCAGCAACTGACTCCGTAAAAGGCACCCCGAGATCTCTGGTGACCGGATGAATGCACGCAGATGATATAATGACATGTGCACGCATGCAGATCCTTGTTCTTTTTTTCTTTTTTTTTTTTTTTTGAGACAGAGTCTGGCTCTGTTGCCCGGGCTAGAGTGCCGTGGCGTCAGCCTCGCTCACAGCAGCCTCAAACTCCTGGGCTCAAGTGATCCTCCTGCCTCAGCCTTCCGAGTAGCTGGGACTACAGGCATGCGCCACCACGCCCGGCTAATTTTTTCTATATGTATTTTTAGCTGTCCATATTTCTTTCTATTTTTAGTAGAGACGGGGTCTCGCTCTTGCTCAGGCTAGGGGATCCTCATCCTTTAAAAAAGCGTTTCTTCCTTTGCTAAGACGTCGCTTGTGAAGAGCACATGCATTCCTCCTCCAGAAACTCAGAGGAGCACGGATTTACTGTTCTGTCATGTGTAAGGCAGGGGCCTGATTGTTCACTGTCTGGAAATGTGCATTTTGGATGTCCCAGGTCTCCTCAGCTGAGCAGTCTGCAGTGGGGTGCGCAGCTCAGGCTGCAGCGACGGCAGATTTGCAAAGCCTTTGCTGGGTCCGTCCCTGTCTCCTCTCGGTTCAGAGCAGGGCATCCGGGCTGCGGTGCTAGCAGTTTCCAGAAAACTCTCAGGCGTGCTCAAAGCAAACAAAGGGATGAGAGCATTCCGGCTGGCAGATTCCGTTCTGGCGCGGGTCACGCTTTGCTTTTATTCCGTGCCAAGGAGCACACCGACCCCAGCACTCTGCTGGTGCCTTTTATACTAAGCCTTTACTGATACTGATACTGGTATTAAAAATGATTTTTCTCTCTCTCTGGAAATACAGTGATTTCAGGATTTTCTGGGTTCTGACACACGGCTCGTGGGTGCAAGTCTTGAATCCGAGTACCATTCTGAACGCGCGTTTAGATGGTGGTCCCTGTCCTTTGATATCTAGCCTGGGTCTTATTTTCGTAGAGATTCATCTGAAATATCCTTCATTGATAAAAAAAAAAATGCTAAGATTATTCTCAGAAAAAAATTCCAGTGTCCAGCTGCATCCCCCAAACTGTGGATTGTAAAAATTAACTGAGGCCGGGCGCGGTGGCTCACGCCTGTCATCCCAGCACTCTGGGAGGCCGAGGCGGGAGGATCGCTCGAGGTCGGGAGTTCGAGACCAGCCTGAGCAAGAGCGAGATCTCGTCTCTACTAAAAATAGAAAGAAATGATCTATCTGGACAATTAAAAATATATATAGAAATTTAGGCCGGGCGCGGTGGCTCACGCCTGTCATCCCAGCACTCTGGGAGGCTAAGGCGGGTGGATCGCTCGAGGTTAGGAGTTCGAGACCAGCCTGGGCAAGAGTGAGACCCTGTCTCTACTAAAAATAGAAAGAAATTATATGGACAACTAAAAATATATAGAAAAAATTAGCCGGGCATGGTGGCGCATGCCTGTAGTCCCAGCTACTCGGGAGGCTGAGGCAGGAGGATCGGTTGAGCCCAGGAGTCTGAGGTTGCTGTGAGCGAGGCTGATAGCACGGCACTCTAGCCTGGGTGACAGAGCAAGACTCTGTCTCAAAAAAAAAAAAAAATTAATTGAGAGCCTAGATTTCTCTTTTGTGGACATTCACTAATAGTCTCCAGAATACATTTATTGGCTATTTATGTGCTTTTTCTTTTTTGTTTTTTTTTTGCTCATTTTCTGTCTCCTCCAGCGAGCATATGAACTCCAGTAGGGGTGGGCACCTTGTGTGTTTTATCCCTGCTGTATTCCTGGCACCTGCCACATGGGAGGGACTTGATAAATCTGGGGAACGGAAGCGTGGCTTGTCTCTGCTTTTGTAGACGTCCTCGCTGCAGCAGGGTGACTGCTCGGGTGGGGCCCACGGGGGGATGGGGCGTAGCTCACGGGGAAACAGAGGCTTGTCTGAGCTCTCCTCACCCCCTCTGTCCTCAGGGCCGGCCCCGCCCCCGCCAGCCACGCGGCACCACACCGACCCCCAGGTCTTGGCTCGCCCCACCCACACCAACCCTCCCCTCTCTTGACGCGTGCTCTTGACTTTGTTTCTCCATTGCTTTCAAGCACTCTGTGGGGTTCATTAGAATAAGCAACGTGTCCGCGAGATGGGTCACCGGAAATGCCTCCACTATTCTGGAAAGGAACTAAGGTTATTTTCAGAAGATGTGTTTTAGTGTCTATTCCAACAGGGGCTAAATGAGGACAGAGTCTTAAGTAAGCAGAGGAGGAAGGCTGTCAGTGTCTTATGCAACAGGGATAGCAGGGCACGCGGGAGAGAGGGAGGGAGGAAGAGGAGAGAGGAAGAGGAGAGAGGAAGAGGAGAGAGAGGGAGGAAGAGGAGACAGAGAGAGAGAGAGAGGAAGAGGAGGACAGAGCCTGCATGGCACCAAGGTTTCAGCAGACGCACAGCCCCATTCAACAGACACTTCCTCAGCCCGTGCTGCGCACCAGGTTCTATCCCAGACGCTGAGGACGACACAGATAAGGTCCTTCTTCTCAGAGGATGTCCCTCCTACATCCCCACTGTCCAACAGAAATAGGTCGCAAATCGCAAATCCAAGCCACACATGGGATTTTATTCTTTTTTTTTTTTTTTTTTGAGACACAGTCTCACTCTGTCACCCGGGCTAGAGTGCCGTGGCGTCAGCCTCCCTCACAGCAACCTCAGACTCCTGGGCTCAAGTGATCCTCCTGCCTCAGCCTCCCGAGTAGCTGGGACGACAGGCATGTGCCACCATGCCCGGCTCATTTTTTCTATATATATTTTTAGCTGTCCAGGTAATTTCTTTCTATTTTTTAGTAGAGACGGGGTCTCACTCTTGCTCAGGCTGGTCTCGAACTCCTGACCTCGAGCGATCCTCCCGCCTCGGCCTCCCAGAGTGCTGGGATGACAGGCGAGAGCCACCGTGCCCGGACTCTTCTTGCATTTTTAAAAATAAGAGTTTTAGTATCAGTTATCTAGCATGTTGCTTCTTCAGGACTGTTTAAAATTTATAAATTAATTTAAGGAGGACTGGTGTCTTTCTGAGGTTGTCCCATCCAAAAATAAGGAAGGTCTTTTTGTTGGTTCTTATATTTTCCTCTATCTTTCAGGGTTTTGCGTATTTCTTGTTAAGGTTATTCCTCAATATTTTATCTTCTTTGTCGTTACTGTAGAAGAGATTTTCTCTACCTTAATATCCTCTGATCGGTTATTGTCTTTCTCTATGTATTTTTAAAAGGCTATTGATTTGCATATGCTAATTTCGTATCCTGCTACAGGTGTGAGTATTCCTAATCCAGAATGCTTGGGACCAGAAGTATTTTGGATTTCATTGTTTTCTTTTGGATTTTGGAATATTTGCATATACATAATGAGATATCTTGGGGATAGGATTCAAGTCTAAACATGAAATTCATTAATGTTTCATATAAACCCTATACATGTAGCCTGTACACATTTTTTTTGTCCATTCACTCACTGGTGGACACTTGGGTGGATTCCAAATCTTGGCCATTGTGAATAGTGCCGTAATTAACACGAGAGTGTAGATATCTTTCTTTAAATTTTAATTTAAGAAGTTCCTCCCTTTCCCTGGGTAACTAAGACATTCTCCTACATTTCCTTCTCTCAACTCCTCAAGTTTATCTTTCACTTTTAGGTCTTTAATCCACGTGGCGTTAGGTAGAGATTCAGCATTACTTTTCCAACAGCGTTTCCTTAACCATGTGCTCTCTGTGTTTCCCAGAGAGAGATCCGTGATTCAAGTGCATTCATACCTGCGTGGAAAATATTAAAACAAATTACACACATGTCCCCGAGTTGATTTGCTTGGTATGCCTAAATGTAATTCCAGTCTATTCTCTCGAGTATTCTTAATTAATGCTTTTGTTTTTAATAGTTTCAAGCCCTTTTAGCTGTCGAGAGGTGACACCTCGATGCTGGTCAACTCGGGTTGTCAGATTTAGCCAATCAAAAGACAGGACGCTCAGTTGCATGTCAATGTCAGATCAATAACGAGTAACTTTTTAGCAACGGTGTTCTTGTGCAAAATTTGGGTCATGCCTATGCTAAAAAGTTATTTATTATTTATCTGAAATGCAAATTCGTTCGCGCATTCTGCGATTTGTCAGGTAACTCTGTGATACGCCCGACACGTAGGGATTGGTCTTACGGGGTATTCTCGCTCCCCCCCCACCCCCGCGCCGTTGTCCCAAGGTCACCGGCGACACGCTCAGTTCCTGACCCCAGTCCTGCCGAACACGCCCTTCCTTCTTGTCCGGCTTAGTCTTGGGGCTGTGAACCAGGTGAGGGGAGAGACAGCGGTGACATCCGGCACACGACAGGGGCTTGGTGAACTCCAGCAAGCCGAGCTCACGAAAGAAAGAATCAGTAAATACTGACGTCTCTCGTCCAGACTGTCTTGGAAACAATTTTTGGTGTCACCCAGAAGGTTCCCTGTAAGGCATCGTTTTGCTGTGACAGTTGCTGGAGACTCTTGTGAGTCCTTGGAAGTTTCCCTCTTTTGGTTTCTCGTTTTTTCTGCTTCCAAGACCTAAGAGCACAGGGCGCCCTACCTTTTCCTGTTCCCCTGACACCCGATTCCCGCTTGGGGACTTCAGTGCGCCAGCCCCCGGCCTCACGCGGTTCCTGTCTCCCCGTCTTCTCTGTGTTGGTGCGAACAGACCCCTTTCTTGTCTCACTGCTCAGCCCCCTGCAGCAGGCCCCTCCACCCGACCCCTCCCTGCCTCCTGCCATCTGTCACCTGCCAGGCATCCTCACAACAGCCGTGAGAGGTTAAGTAATTAGGCCAAGTGACAGTGTCACATCTGGCTGGCCCACGCCAAGAGGGACCTCATTGGAGGCCTGGTGGGCAGCTCGTGGGACAAGCTGGAGACCGGAAGGCCAGGCTTGGGAACAGCCACTCAGGTCCCTCCCGTGAGGGGGACACAGGGACACCCCACCTGGCAGGCATGACAGTGGGTGCCCCCCACCTGCACCCTCCATCCGCGATGCTCTGCCCGGGCGTCAGACGGGGAGAGGCCCCGGTCAGCCTACCCCCGGGGCTTATCCTCGGCTGCAGGGAGACACACGCCTGGACACTTGTCCCCAGGATACACACGGCACCGTGGCGTTCCTTAAAAGGAAAGACAGCCGTGGTTAGGAAAGAGGAAGTGTTCATGCACACAAAACCTCTTCTGGATTTGAAGGACAGGAGGGAAATTCTGACACAGGCCTGCGGCAGAACGTGAGCGAGAGTCTAATCTGGATTTGGCCACCCGATGACAATCTGCTCCGCAACCAGGTCACCTCACCTGTCTGGTCTCTGTTGCCTCATCTGCATAGTGACAGTTGGAGCCTGGAGGTTATGGAGGACACCCTCCAGGTGTCAACTCATCCCCAGGGCTTGTGAGCTGCGCTTGATGTGCAAAGAAACGTGCATTCAGCGTTTCGCAAGGTGGCGTGATGCGTGTCCTCGGGTATGTGGCGTTTACACAGGCAGTTTGCAGGGGAGAGTTGGCGCTGCTTTTCAGATAGTAACAACGGAGCTCACACGTGAAGCATTTGCTATATGTCAGCTATTGTTCTCAGCACTTTATTTATTTTTTGAGACAGAGTCTGGCTCTGTCACCTGGGCTAGAGTGCCGTGGCGTCAGCCTCGCTCACAGCAACCTCAGACTCCTGGGCTCAAGAGATCCTCCTGCCTCAGCCTCCCGAGTAGCTGGGACTACAGGCATGTGCCACCACGCCTGGCTCATTTTTTCTATATATTTTTAGCTGTCCAGATCATTTCTTTCTATTTTTTTTTTTTTTAGTAGAGATGGGGTCTTGCTCTTGCTCAGGCTGGTCTCGAACTCCTGACCTCGAGCGATCCTCCCGCCTCGGCCTCCAAGAGCGCTGGGATGACAGGCATGAGCTACCGTGCCCGGCTAATTTTTTCTATATATATTTTTAGTTGTGCAGCTAATTTCTTTCTATTTTTAGTAGAGACGGGGTCTCGCTCTTGCTCAGGCTGGTCTCGAACTCCTGACCTCGAGCGATCCTCCCGCCTCGGCCTCCCAGAGTGCCGGGATGACAGGCGTGAGCCACCGTGTCCGGCCCATTCTCAGCACTTTAATATGTGTCCATTCATCTTCACTGTAATTCCATGAAGTGTATGCTCTTAGAACCTTCGTTTTACTGATGATGAAACAGGCACAGAGAGGCTGAGTAATTTTCTCAATGTCACACAGAGTTTGTAAGTTCAAGAACTGATTCAGACCCCAGGGGCTGTGCCGTTAGCCAGCATGCCAGATTGCCTCTCTGACCCAAAATAGAACAAAAAAAAAAAAAAAAAAAAACAGACCATAAAAAGGCTGTGTCAGTTTGCTGCTTCTCCCCGACGCTGCCTAAATTATCTGGAAATATCTATACATATGTAGCAGTTTCTGCAAAACTACCCAAGCCTACACTGGACTTTCCCCACCTAAACGTAACCACCACCTCATTTGCCTCTGAAAGTCAAACTTGAGTATTAGGTCAGTGGTGTCTATTTTAAAAAGCAAAAAAGCCTAAAAGCTTTTTTTTCCAAAAAATAAAGTAGAAAGGTACACACGTGTGACCCACCACCTTACTCGTTAGCAGAGTCTATTTTATTTGCACTTACAACGACCCCAGTAGAATATTTTCCAGCATGTGGGACCTTTTTTTTTTTTTTTTTTTTTTTGAGACAGAGTCTCACTCTGTCACCTGGGCTAGAGTGCCGTGGCGTCAGCCTTGCTCACAGCAGCCTCAGACTCCTGGGCTCAAGCGATCCTCCTGCCTCAGCCTCCCGAGTAGCTTGATAGTAGAATTGATTACACATGCGACACCATGCCCGGCTAATTTTTCTCTATATATTTTTAGTTGTCCAGATAATTTCTTTCTATTCTTAGTAGAGACAGGGTCTCGCTCTTGCTCAGGCTGGTCTCGAACCCCTGACCTCGAGCGATCCTCCCGCCTCGGCCTCCCAGAGTGCTGGGATGACAGGCGTGAGCCACCGCGCCCGGCCTCTGCTGGCGTTTATGTGATCTTGGACAGGCGACCTACCGTCTTTATATCTCTATAAAACAGGGATAACTAAGATCAATATCTATTTTGTGGGACCAAATGCAATAATGCTGGTCAGCTATTCAGCACGATACCTGGGACGTGATAGGACGGGTACAAGAAAATGCCATGATTATTAAATTAAGGTAACAGGTGCATGTGTTAAAAATTCAAATGAGAACCAAAGAGTTGACAGCGAATTGTGAGTCCCCGTCCCACCCCTGTGTTCCTGTCCCCAGGTTCTCTGTGCCCTTCCAGAGACGCTCTGAGGTTTGAGCCGAGTTGGCGACAGAGTGACACTCTGTCTCAAAAAAAAAAAAAAAAACAGAGCCAGGATTTGAAACTAGGGTGTCTTGTCCCCAAGTCCACCGGCCTCACCGCTAGACTCTGCCGCCTCCTCCTCACAGAAAACACCTTTTGCAAGGGCTGTCTACACTGGCTGTCTCCAGTTACTGCCCACTCACCGTGTAAGCCAGCACGAGCTGGCCTCTCCGCACCTGATTAATCCATGAACTGGATTCTCTCCAAGGTCACAGACGACTTCCTTGTCGTTGAATTGATTACACATGTCTCTGTCTTCCGCTTGACTTCTGGGCGGCGTTAGACTCTGTTGGCCGTATCTTCATTCTCGGAACATGAGATTCTCTGAAATCGCATTTCCCAGGTCATCTTCCTCTGCCTCCATCACCTCTGCAAACTTTCCTCCTCCTCCCCCTCCCCCTCCTCCCTCCTCCCCCTCCTCCCCTCCTGCCCCTCCCTTCCTCTTCCCTTCTCCCCCTCCTCCCTCTTCCCTCCTCCTCCTCCTCCCTCCTCCTCCTCCTCC
>JAQIFY010002252.1:0-13488 GCA_028533085.1 Varecia variegata | reverse complement strand
CCTCAAATTATACCCTTTATCCAAAACCCAACACCTAAAGCAACATTGTGACCTCTTCTCAGGTTTTATTTACTTATTTATAGAAAATATTTTAAGAAAAAAGAAGTAGTCACTGATATGAAAAGGCTGTTGCTAAAATAATGTAACATTAATTTTGGATTTCTGGCTCATGTTTTTAAATGGCACAATCCATTGCTAAAGAAGTAGTAAAAAGTAGACTAGAACAAATTGCATGTAAATACAATGATTCATCTCATTGACAGTAGTCTTCCCACTACTTTCTCATATTTCATAATATTAAATTTGAAGTTGTCTTCTTAATATGAAGAACTGTAATTTTATGGTGTGGTGCTAAAATGACCTAATTCTTTTTTTTTTTCCTTTAGTGAACTTGAAACTTGAAATTAGAAGCACAATTCTAATTTTTATTATTATGATATGATTTACTAATGCAGTGAAACTCTGTGCAGTATGAATGGGGCCCTAAAAACGTCAAATTGTAATCAGGGTTTATAAGGAGAAGTGAAACACTGAAAGGTTCTTCTATCACAGTGAATTGTCAAATTATCTCCTGCCTCAGGACCTAATTTATCTTTCCCCTGCAGACCCTTAAATTTCTAAGACTTTGTAAATGGATGAATTGAGTTATAAGAAGACAATATAACACTGCATATTTTATAGTATTAGCCTTTGTCTTTAAAAATTATTGCCAGAACTGTGAGAAATGCCAGGTTGGCTTTTATTATTAGGAATTAATAACTTATAGTTAACTTAGAAATACTTTCAATAACTAAAAGCTATGAGTGCTTCTTAAGTGAGAGGCAGTTGCTCAGCTTTTTATATGCAGCAAACCTGTAGGCAGACATTATTATCCCCATTTCACAGATGAAGAGACTGAGACTCAGAAAGGAAAAGTAACTTGCAAAAAGTTACACAGCCATGATTGGATGCTAGGTATGTATTAATTTGAAGCATATTCCGTTAATAAGCTAAAGTGTCACAGTAGTGTATACATATAAATGTTATAATTATTTTTCTTGTTGTTATTTCCAGATAATTAAATTGTCATTTCATTTTTGTATATTTATATTCAATTTGTTTGAGTTACTTAAAAACAAAGACTTAATTTTTCATTTACCTTATGTTGACCACTTAGTGCAATGGTCTTCACAAAGTCTCTGTGAAAGAGTTTCAAAAGAATGAATAATTACCCAAAAATTAAATGAGATGTAGCCATGGTAAAAATTAAATATAGCTAAATAATACTTACTACTATCTGTGCAATTGAAAAATATGGAAAACCTCTAAAGAGCAATATTTCCTTATAAATTTATAAAGAAACTAATGCAAATGATCTTTATATTGAGTCTAAAATTTAAACACCGATATTCTCAGTGCCCTAGTTATTTCAAGACTGAGAATGTAACATGGAAGGAGCAACAAACTTCTCTGAAAGTATAGGAAGTAAATTAGAAAGACCTAAAAAACTATTTTTTCCCTGTTTTTGTTTTCTTTTTGTTTTCGGTTGATATCTTCTTTCTCAGCTGTAGCCGAATGACTTTCACAAGTTTTTTAGATAAATAAATGTCACATTGGATCTGGTAAAAGAGAATACAATTATAGTTTCACAGACTTATGTAAATTAAATTAAATTTAGTGTAATTTTCATTATTTTCACAAGGATCTGTTTTTTCCTAAATAGTTTTAATATATCAAAATTTTGTTCCCTTGAAATGTTTCTTTAATTTTAATAGTCAGCAAATTTCCACACTTTCTTACAAATATATTTTAATGTGAGAGATTTTTGGTTGTGGAGCTGGAATCCAGTTCCTGATTCTAATGATTAATATCTGTTTGTTTTGGGATAAATTATATAAGATTTCTATTCTTTATTTTTATGTATAAGACAAATTAAACTAATACCACTTCATTGGGTTGTTTTGAGGGTTAAATCAGTCAATGTTTGTAAAGTGCTTAAAACATGCCTGGAAAACAATAAGCACTCAAAAATATTAACTTTATTATTAGGCTTTATTTCTTTAGCTTTACAAATTTAAAGTAAGATGGCTATTTTAGTATATCTATGACCTATTATCAGTGTACTGTTTTTGCCAAACTAAGTATGGTTTAATTACTATAATAATTATTAGAATTGTGTGCTTTGATATGAATAAATACATAGAAGAAATTGGATCAATTGGTTTAAAGAAGTCGATCTTCAGTTTTGAGTTTCAATCATTTGGAGTTAATGAAAATCAATATGGTTGGAGAAATCATAAAAATATAAAAGCACTGAGCCAAATAATTCAAAAGCAGAACCTAGTTTGTGTTAATGCTATAGACTTCCTTCCTGTAATCACACAGCGCTTCAGATACTGACATACGAGAATGAAGGACATCACTGAGATCTAAATATTTCTTAAGCCAAAAATGATTATCCGCAACTTAAGATTTTGCCTTTTTTGTGAATCATAAAGAAGCTTTTCCATCATTATAAATTCATGAAGTTATAATTCAAATTATATATTACCTATTTTTATTAATAATTTTATATGCAAAACACAACAGTAGCAACATGTTTGAAAAAATGACTGTGATCAATAAAACTGTCATTTACAATTGATTTTGACTAATATTGCTTGAATTCAGTCTCTGTTACCTAATTTACCAATAAATGAAGCAAAACCACCATTAGCATGACAAATCCATGTGAATGCACTGTACACACAGTACTGAATCTCAGAGCAGTTTCCAGGAACAGCAAAACTACTAGTTGTCTTCATTCTATCATGAAAAATATTTCAACAGAAACCATTTAGTCCTCCTTAAACAGTTTGTTTTAGTTGTTCAATAGCGTTTGAATATTGGAATCTAAAACTTGTGTTAAACAACCCTTGAATTGACATGCCACTATATCCAGGCTATAACCCAAGGCTTGTAACAAATTATTCTTGGCAGATACAAATTATCTTTTATGCTTACCTGTTTATTATTGGTAAGAAAATTTTACTCCTTGCATTTTCCCTAACTAATGCATACTTTGTGAATTCCATATACTAAAATGCTAATTAAAAATTTTATTGTTTTTTTTCACAGAGCACTTAAAATTATTTTCCATGTATTATATTCTCCTTGTGATTTTTGGTTGATGAAAATATTCTCATAAAATATGCCTTTGAATTAATAATTTTTCAAAAAGTAACTTCTGTCACATAAATAAATGAACATAATAAGTGTTGCTAAAATGGAAAGCTTGTTAAAGATCACTTCATTTTAGGCTTAACATTGCAATGCAGATGTATCTGTGTTAGAAATCAATCTAGGCAAAGTCATTATTCTTCAAATACAAGGCTTTCTAGCAATGTTTATGACCATAATAAGCACATTGTTTTCAGAGTAATGAATTGTATAGATTAGAAAACATCATTTGGAGATATTTAAACATTGCTGTAATATTATTTAGCTGTTAAGGTGGACATATAATAAGAAACAAAGGTTTACTAGAAGATCCATCCTAACAAAACATATAGTGACATACAAATAGCAACTAATAGTATTGTAAATTTTCTTGCATTCTATTCAATCAAGCTACTTGAGCTCATTAAATCATCAATTTTGATATTAAACTCTATATTTCTATTGTAGCATGAGTCTAACCTTTATAAATTTTATATGTATTATATATTTTATATACTGTGTGTATATATATATATGTGTGTGTGTATATATATATATATAACAACTGCCTCTGTTGCTAGCCAATTAAATACAGTCATGTGCCATGTGATAACATTTTGGTCAACAATGGACCACATTTACATTGGTGGATCCATAAGATTATGATATCATATTTTTACTGTACCTTTTCTATGTTTACATATGTTTAGATATACAACTACTTACCATGGTGGTTCAATTGTCTAAGTATTCAGTACAGTAATATGCTGTACAGGTTTAAAGCCTAGGAGCCATAAGATATACCATGTAGCTTAGGCATGTAGTAGGCTATAACATGTAGATTTGTGTAAGTACACTCTATGATGTTTGCACAACAAAAAAATACCTAACTATGAATTTCTCAGAACATACCCCATCGTTAAGCCATGCATGACTAGTATATTGATATCATAAGATATTATACAATTGCAACTAAAGGTATGATTACAACAGAGTTATATCTGATTTTTCTTTAAACTATGATTCTTTCAAAAATACAATTGGAATATTATAATACATAATATATCATGGGGAAAAGCAGTATTTCAATGTCTGAATAAAAGTATATAAAAGAATGTGGGTAAAGTTTGGAAGAGAAATTACCAATATTTATAGAAAATTTTTAAAAATCAATGGCTTTAACAAAGACAAAAACACATTTAAGTAAATATTCATAGAAAATGTCCCAATATGTGTAGCAAATGTCTCGAGAAACGTCTCAGATGATAATCTTGAAAGTTCTTCTTGAATTTCTTATTGAATTTCAGAGTTGTCAAATGTACATAGAAAACATCTGTTTCTTGCTTCTCTTTTAAAATATTTGTTGTGCAATTTTTTTTTTTACCATTAGAAATAATATCTGAGATTGGAGAACCAGAGTATAGGGTGAATATTGAGTAGGTTTTGATGTACACTGTTCTGACCACTAGAGATAGCTATTCAAATGGAATTCAGCACTCATATAGGATTAATAGAAAAATGGAAATATGAAAAGCATGTCTGGCCAAAAACATGGCTAATGTTTCTGTTTATTTTATGACCTCAAGCTTCCAACTCAAATATTCTTTCAGAAAATGCACCATTAGTATATTTATGATAATGATTAATGTGACACCTCCATCCAAGATATTTGTAACCAACTAGAAATGGGTGATTTCTTGGTGTATCAACAAGTGTGATGGTTAATTTTATGTGTTAATTTGGGCCAAGGGGTGACCAGATTAAACATTATTTTTGAGTCTGTCTCTGATGGTGTTTTTGAATAGCAGTAGTATTTGAATCAGAGGACTCCACAGATATCATCCAGGTCATTGTGGCTAACAGAACAAAAGGCAGGGGAAGGAGGACTTCACTCCTTTTTTTTTTTTTTTTTTTTTTTCTGCCTCACTGTTTGAGTCGGGACATTTCATCTCATTTTCTGTCCTTGGACTGGAATTTACATCATCTCCCTTGGCTCTCAGGCCTTCAGACTTGAACTGAAATACACCACCAGCTTTCCTGGGGCTCTAGTTTGCAGTTGTCAGGTTATAGGACTTTTCAGCCTCGATATAGATAGATAGATATAGATGATATAGATGAAATATAGATGAAATAGATATAGATATATTAATATTGGAACTCTGACTATGGCAAATTAGTGAGAGAAATATTTTGGTTGTTATCCCTTAAAATATTCATGGAATTTGAACAAATATTATTACACATTAAGCTTATGTGATAAACCCAGTGAATTCGGGATGGTGGGATTGGAAATTCATAAGCAATAATTTTCAAACTATGTACAATTATAATAATTTTATTTGTTTGCTTGGTTTTATTATGTATAAAGAGATTTGAGCACAAATAATGTTATAATACCTCTATGCCTATGTGGAAATATCACTATCATTGCCTTTGATATAAAGAGAAGAGATTTTATGCTGGGTGTTAAAAAATTCAAAAAGCATGATAAAATAATAATTTTATGTTATTTTGAGACTAATGTAGTTTGTGTAAGTAATAATTAAGGGCAAGGAGATCATTGCTTATTTTGCATTTTATTACAATCACATAATTGTAATGAGAATTTAATTTTCATTTTACTTTTATGATGCTTGTACTAGTTATGTATTGCTGCTTAACAAAGTATCCCAAAGTCTAGTGACTTAAAACAACAAGATTGATTATTTTAAATTTTCTGTAGGTCAGGAATCGGGGTAAGAATTAGCTGGGTCCTCTCTTCAGGATCTCTTCCAGGCTGTAATAAAGCTGTCCACCAGGGCTGCAGTCTCATCTGAAGGTTTCATTAAGAAATAATCTGCTTTCAAGGTCACGTATCATAACTGGCAGGATTCAGTTCATTGTTGTTGGACTGTTGGCCTTAGTGCCTCACTGTCTCTCTCTGTTTTTTTTTTTTTTTTTAATCTTCAAATCTTTTTTTTTTTTTTTAATTCTTATTTCGGAATATTGTGGGGGTACAAAAGTTTACATTACGTATATTGCCCTTGCCCCCCCTCCCAGTCAGAGCTTCAAACGTGTCCGTTCCCTAGACAGTGGGCATCCCACTCATTATGCATGTATACACCCATCCCCTCCCCTACCCATATCTGCCTGACACCCAGTCAATGTTATTCCTAAATGTGCTCTTAGGTGATGATCAGTGAAAGCAATTTGCTGGTGAGTACATGTGGTGCTTATTTTCCCATTCTTGGGATACTTCATTTAGTAGATGGGTTCCAGCTCTGTCCAGGAAAATACAAGAGGTGCTAGGTCACCACTGTCTACCCACAGTGACTCGCCATGAGAGCCTCCTTATGGGACAACGCAACGTGGCAACTTGCTTTATCAGAGAAAGCCCCCAAGAGGATCCGCAGAGAGACATGGTGCACTCCAGATAGAAGGTAGTCTTTTATAATCTAGTCTCAGACATGACATCCAATCACTTTTGCAATATTTTATTCATTAGAAGCAAGTCACTGAGTGAAGGCAATATTCACTGGGAGGCTATTACACATGGTCCTGGATATCAGAAAGCAGAGATCACTGGAAGCCATGGTAGAAGGCTGCCTATCACAAAGCTGATTCTTAAAAAGAAAGCAAAAACAATAAAAATAAACCTGCTTTTCATATAAATTTAAACATCTTTATTTTGTCAGTCTTATTTTTTATTAACTTATTACTGATTTATGATAGAAAATTGCAATGTTATTTTGATTTGTATGCTGGGAATATTTTTCTTAATATTTCCGAAACTATACAGTTCTTTTCTATATTGCAGCCTTTACTGAGTGAGTTTGTTCAGTAGTGTGCTGGTAAATGCTTAAAAATAAACTCTGAAAAAAAGTTTGAATTTATTTTATTTTACTGACTAAAGGATATGTAGAACACAATTTACAAATAATTAGAAAAATTCACTATTGTAATTCCATGTAGCCAATTGATTTTTACAGAAGGCTTTTACTGATTTTCGCCAACCTCTTGTATCTGTAGCATACTACGTTTGTGAGTTAACAACGATTTGACAAAATCAGACTACAAATAAATGCTCAGTCACTATCCAATTCAGCAAAGAAGTCATTCACATCATTGATGAGCAAATGATCTTTTGACATGAGTGCTAGTTGATAATTTTGCTTATCTAACAAGTTATATGAGAGTAAAACATCAAAAAGGTATTTTATAAATTCACTTATTTGTCAAGGGTATGGACTGGTTCTCTGCTGACACAGATGATAATGTTTGATCACTAGAAGAATAAGAATATGTTCTCATGTGTGTGTGTGTGTGTGTGTGTGCGCACGTGCTATTCACAATAACTATAGACAAGGAAGCTTTTTAAGTTTAATTTGCATTATTAACATTTTTCCATCACTTTCCTAAGTCTAGGCAATCAACAAAACAAAGAATCAAGTTTTGATTTCCAGCATTTGTCAAATTCCATGGTATGAATAGTTCCATCATGACTAATTTCAATCTACCAGCATGATGTCACTTAATACAGAACTGAGAGGAGCTACACAGTAACACACAACTTAGTATTTTGCTATACAGATCTAATAAACACAAATAACTTTAAGAATATAGATCATAGTTAGCAAAGTAAACTTATAAGAAACTGATGGGTTTTGATTATTTGCCACCTTTGTTTTTAATAATATATAATTGTATGATTTAATTATATACTATATGATTTATAATATATGATTTAAAATTATGCAATTTATTTTAATAATAGTTGTATTTAAAACAGATTCATAAAATCACTGATAATTTAACAATTGACTTGCATGATTCAGTACAAGCCAGCTCCAGTAGACATGAGTTACTTGCATCATTTCTTTCCTTGATATATGAGTTCCAAAAAGGCTCCTTTGCTTTTTGCCTTAATAATTTTTTAGCCAAAATAAGTAGTGAATTAATAGTCAAGGATTTTGTGAAGAAAAGAAATTTATAGTTATATTTTTTTAAGTTACATTATTTCAACAAAATAGCTAAAAATAAATGTTTGCTATAATTATTCTCAGGCAAACTGTCACAAAAATGTGAAGAAGATGGAGGTTAAAGACACTAACTCTGCTTATGCTCAAATTATCCCGTTTCCGCCGTTGTAAAATGAAGAGAAATAATATTCACCTCATTGGGTTGTTGACAGAGTTAAATTAATTAATGTAGTCAAGGACTCAGAGTGAAACTGTAGATCAGGAATGGAGAAAGCAGGCGACGCCTGAAGCAATATGATCCAACTGGAGAAAATCCTGTGTCATTATGAGGAACGCTCTGTTTTTAAGACATCACCCTTGTCCCCTCCATATACACACACCCAGGACAGAGCCAGAAGTTGGTAGATAATTATTCCACCTAAAATGCAGAGTGGGGGGCCAAGGCTCAGAACAGATTCTAATGTAGCAGGGATACCTCATATGAGAGAGGACTAGAATTTTATTTTATTTCAGTTTAAAACAATTGGGAGAAACACTTTCTTCAATGTAGAGAAATAGTCTCAACAAATATACATGGAATTTAATATTCCTTCCCTAAAGCAAAATAATTCTGCCAGGATAAAGTAAGCAATCTGTTTCTATATTGCAATAGTGATATATATCTATATCTGGAAATACATTGCCTGTGAAGTTTAAAATATAAGGCTGCAGTAAATCAGCTCAAATTCCAAATTTATTTGAAATAAGCTTCAACTTATCACTGCTAAAACATTCTGTAAACATCAAATAAAGAAATAGCTATAAAATTTGCATGCTATCATATTCCATGTAGTAGAGTAAAACTTATTATTTTAAGTACTTTGTATTAAGAAAGACCAAAGTAGCTTCAGCAAAGCTATACTTTGGAACCTATGGCATCGTATCTATAAAGTTTAGAGTGTCATCAATCAACAGAGCAAAGAGACAACCTAGAGAATGGGAGAAAATATTTGCAAACTATACATCTTATAAAGGGCTAATACCCAGAATTTACAAAGAACTCAAAAAAATTAGCAAAAAAAAAAAAAAAAAAAAAAAAAAAATCCCATTAAAAAGTGGGCAAAAGACCTGAACAGAAGTTTTTCAAAAGAAGATAGATAAATAGCCAACAAACACATGCATAAATGCTCAACGTCACTAATCATCAGGGAAATGAAAATTAACCACAATGAGACATCACCTTAACCCCATTAGAATGCTTTTTTAAAAAAGTCCAAAAGGAATAGATATTGGCTTGGATGCAGAGAGAAGGGAACACTTATACACTGCCAATGGGACTGCAAATTAGTACAACCTCTGTGGAAAACAGTATGGAGATTCCTCAAAGAACTAAAAGTAGACCTAAGAGTTTCAATCCAGCAATCCCACTACTGGGTATATACCCAACAGAAAAAAGTCATTTTATCAAGAAGACACCAGTACTTGAATGTTTATTGCAAAGATGTGAAATCAACCCAAGTCTCCATCAATTCATGAGTGGATTTACAAAATATGGTGTGTGTGTATATATATGCACACACACACACACATTATATATATATACACTCACCATAAAAGGGATGAATTAATGCCTTTTGTGGCAATTTGGATGGAACTGGAGACCATTATCCTAAGTGAAGTATCTCAAGAATGAAAAAACAAATACATTTAGAACTCCATCCAGTTCTAATAGATTGGAACTAACCAAGGGGCACACACATGCACAGAGGGAAGTAAAAGTTATTGGAAATCAAGCCAGGAAAAGGCGGGAGAGGAAAGGGGAGGAGGGGAAGGGCAAAAGCCTACTTAATGAGTCTAAATGAACATTATTTGGAAGATGGGCACACTTATAGCCCTGATCCAAGCATTACAAAAGCTATTCATGTAACAAAACATTTGTACCCCCTTAATATTCTGAAATAAAAATAAATAAATAAATAAACATTATTTTTAACAATTTTAATACATTTCCTTTTATTAATATTTAAACATAAAGTTTTTAATTTTTTTTTTGTTTGTACATAAGGCAGAATGTTTTCTGCCAAGTAATACTATGATAAACATGGCATTAAGTCCTGCTAAAAAGTTGCAATATTGGTCACCAAAAATCAAAGACTTAAAGATTAAGATCAATAAAAATTCATCCTCAGCCTTAGAAAAGGACTTGGGCTGGGGAACCTGCGACCTTAAGGCAACATGTGGCCTTCTAGATCCTTAAGTGGGGTCTTTTTACTGAATACAAATTTTACAGAACAAATCATTTTATTAAAAGGGGTGCAGAAGATTAAGATGAAGCTTTTATTGCCTCCTTTGCTGCTTAAAA
Source organism: Varecia variegata (assembly GCA_028533085.1). Classification (NCBI taxonomy): domain Eukaryota; kingdom Metazoa; phylum Chordata; class Mammalia; order Primates; family Lemuridae; genus Varecia; species Varecia variegata. Next base: position 3,012 of record JAQIFY010002252.1, on the reverse strand, counting down.
AAAAAACAATCTTCAAATCAGAAGGCCACAGGATCCCGGGAAAAATTATTACGACCGCACAGCTCGAGCTGAGCTCCCATGACGCAAACCCCTAGCTAGTAGCCCACTGCCCGCTCTGCAGAGTGACGAGATGCTTCCTATCCACCAGCTGCAGAAATAAATAAATCAATAAACGTTACTTATATTATTTTCTGTTATGTAAGACAATACACTTTGTTACTTATTTTGTATCACTGTATTTAAGATCTCAAAATGAACAAAACATAAACTATTTGAACTTCAAAATATAATCCTATTCATATGCCCCATCAGGATTCTGTTTGAATTTCTTTTAAAATCAGATTTTAAAAAATAAACAAGGAAATTCTATAGATTTTGTATATTAGCATGAATATCTTTGGGATACCTATTTTTTGCTCCATTAAATTGCAAAAAGAATTTGTGTTGCAAAAGAAATAAAAATGGTATAGACACTATATGCTAGTATTTCATATTATATTCTTTGTATTAAAAACACTGGATGAAGAAAACATTATAAATCTTTAATTTAAATTTTCCCTGGAATTCAAATAATTATAAAAACAAAATTCTAAGGTACATAGTATGAATACATATTCACTTAGCAACCATTTCTGTCATTTAATTTTAGACTTAGAGAAAGTATCCATTATCTTTGGTAAAAATAAAAATTAAAAAATGCATTTTTTACATGCAATAGTTTTAATGCCATCATTTATAGAAAGACTTCAGAGTTTAGCAAAAGAAACACTTGAACAATAGTCAATGAAAATTCCAGTTACTTTAAGCAGGTCATATAAATTATATTTACCTCAGTTAATTTATCTGCCAATTGGAGGTTAAATATTCTTGTCAATACTTGCATCAAGGTTATGGTCAGAATCAACTAGTTAATAGATATAATAGATAAATGGAAAAAAAAATCATGAGTTAATCAAGTGAAATGCATTATCAATATACAAATTTTTGGAAAGATTTTATATTTTCCCAAGTATGTGTCAACTCAGAGAGTGCACTTGTATGTACAAACTATACTTGTGTATGCCAGAATGTACTTGTGTACACCAAACAGGATAAATTTCTGAAGTGCACACCATGAGAACAATTCGATTTTTAGTTTAGGTAGTTAAATTTCTGTCAGCAAATCAAGGAAGATGAATGCATTTCAAACTCTCCACTAAAATACATATAAAGACTTCATAAGTAATTAAACAAAACAACCATGAATAGTTTTATTCATGAGGAAAATTGGTAATTGAAACATGTGGGATTTAGCTGGAGAAAAATGTTTTCAAAATATAAAATACATAACATAGATAAGCAAGAAACAGGAATGAGAAGGCTTTTCCATGTACATAAGTTAACTATTATTGAAAGTCTAGAATTCATAAAATTAAAAAAATAATTAAATTCATTAACAGCAATCTCCTCCAAGGCAATGATAATCACATATAAAACCAAAGACATATAATAAACCAGGAAAATATTACAACACATATCATAAAGTGATGATCTCTTATTATGTTGAGAATAAAAAATCAGATTAACATAAAACAAAAATATCACTAAAATTATTTTCAAGAGACACAAAAACATTTTGCAGAAATTGATATAAACTTGCCTCTTAAGTATGTGAAAACTTCTTCCTCTCAGTAATAGTTTAAAATGCAAATTAAACTATTCAGTTTTTTTTTTATCTATCAAAATCACAAATCAAAAGCTTGATCACATGCTCTGTAGCAAGGCTGTGGAGAAATATAATGAAAGTGTCATTGGTGGAAATTACTTTTGCAATATTTAGCAAAAATAAGCATACTGATCTGGCATGGGCGTTTACACTTGTAGTCCCAGCTTCTTGAGAGGGTTAGGAGGGAAAACTGCTTGAGGCCAGGAGTTCCAGACTAGCCTGGGCAGCATAGCAAGACTCCATCTGTAAAAATAAATAGATAAATAAAATTTAAAAAACAAATTAAGCATACTTTGAGTCTGTAATTACACAAATTTATGCTTCAGGGATAGATTTTTACATATTGTTATAGATTTTGTTTTATATACTGTTATATATATTTTGTTATATATATTGTTTATAGATTTTTATAGATTACTATAATAAGTAATAAGACATTATCCCATGTGGATATTACATTCAGATTTAGTCAGTAATTCATTAGACATTGTTTGAATTCCAAAAGTTTAGGATTCTCTTAAGTCTTATCAATTGAGAACAGGTTAAACAAATCTTCATACATCCATGTTATTGAATATAAAAAACTTCTCCCCAAATGGGACAGTGTCTTAGTCACTGAAGTGGAAAGATCTCTACCTCTACTTTTTACCAATGAAAGTATAAAATTATCAGCACAGCAAACTACTTTAAAATAGTAGTATTTGTTGGGGAGTGAGAGCTATGTATACATACGTAATACATGCATGCATATATATATATATATATTATACTCACTTGTACATGTATAGCAACATGCTAGAAAGATACACTCAAAAAATGTAATGACAGCAGTTACCTGTGTGGGAGGGAAGTGGGAAATAGGAGGATGAAACAATAGGGTGGGAGATAGATTTTTTTACAGTGTCAGACGTATATATTCATATACATACATATTCACATATGTACACACTCATACGTGCATATACTTACATATACATGTTCTTTTGTGAAGCTCTCTATTGATTTTTTTTTTTTTTTTTTTTTGAGACAGAGTCTCACTCCGTTGCCCGGGCTAGAGTGAGTGCCCTGGCGTCAGCCTAGCTCACAGCAACCTCACACTCCTGGGCTCAAGCGATCCTACTGCCTCAGCCTCCCGGGTAGCTGGGACTACAGGCATGCGCCACCATGCCCGGCTAATTTTTTCTATATATATTTTAGTTGGCCAGCTAATTTCTTTCTATTTTTTAGTAGAGACGGGGTCTCGCTCATTGCTCAGGCTGGTCTCGAACTCCTGACCTTGAGCGATCCACCCGCCTCGGCCTCCCAGA
>JAQIFY010002251.1:0-13489 GCA_028533085.1 Varecia variegata | reverse complement strand
TTTTTTTTTTTTTTAATGGAAGCATATCTCAAGCAATGTTTAGTGTATGTATACCCCAAGTAAAGTTTAGTATAAATATAGCCCAGGCAATATTTAGTATATCTCAGGCACTGTTTAGTATAAGTGTATCCCAAGCAATGTTTAGTATAAGTTTACCCAAGGCAAGGTTTAGAATAAGTATATCCCAAGTAAAGTTTAGTATACGTATAGCCCAGGCAGTGTTTAAGTATATCCCAGGCAATGGTTAGTATAAATATACCTCAAGTCAAGTTTAGTATAAGTGTATTCCAAGCAATGTTTAATATAAGTATACCCAAGGCAAGGTTTAGAATGAGTACATCTCAAGTAAAATTTAGTATAAGTATATCCCAGGCAATGTTTAGTATAAATATATCTCAAGTCAAGTTTAGTATAAGTGTATTCCAAGCAGTGTTTAGTGTAAGTTTACTGAAGGCAAGGTTTAGAATAAGTATATCCCAAGTAAAGTTTAGTATAAGTATACCCCATGTGATGTTGAGCATAAGTATATCCCAGGCAGTGTTTAGTATAAATATATCTCAAGTAAAGTTTAGTATAAGTATATCCCAAGCAATGTGTAGTATAAGTATACCCAAGGCAAGGTTTAGAATAAGTATATCCCAAGTAAAGTTTAATATAAGTATACCCCGGGTGATGTTTAGTATAAGTATATCCCAGGCAGTGTTTAGTACAAGTATATCCCAGGCAATGTTTAATATAAATATATCTCAAGTCAAGTTTAGTATAAGTGTATCCCAAGCAATGTTTAGTATAAGCATACCCCAGGCAGTGTTTAGTATAAATGTGTCCCAAGCAATGTTTAGTATAAGTATATCTCAATGTTTAGTGTAATTATATCTGAACAATGTGTAGTGTAAGTATATCTTGACGTTTAGTGTAAGTATATCCTAACGATGTATAGTGTGAGTATATCTCACACAGCCCTCCGGTGGTACGCTGGTGGGTATCCTACATGTTTTATTTGCTGAACTGGCAACCCTACATAAAAGGCATTGTTGCAAATTGTTTGTGGCAGATGAGTAATCACCTAGCGCTGTCCATATGCTTTTACTAAAACAGAAGTCTAAATAGGGTTGACTTAAAGAAAACAAATGTTGGCAAATACGAGAACAAGCCTCCCTGGATTCAAGCAAAGGGGTTGGCAGGCAGAGAAGCTGCATTTTAAAACAGCCTGAAGAACAACAACAAGAGTAGCTCTGCCCAGCGTGCCCTGACAGTTGTGAGCTGACAACGTAATAGTCTTCTCTGGTTTGGGTTTCATCCCAAGTTGGCAAAAGCTCTTCATGTTGGCGAGAAAAACGCTATTGAGCTACTTGTGTTTGTTTCAGGATTGGACATTCTCTGAGCCTGTAGTCTGCAAATATACAATACTGCACATGAGAAATGACTTCAACATTATTTAGAATAACTACTGGAAGATATTTAATGAAAGTTTTTAAATCCCTATTAATTTAGATTCTTACATCTCATCCTGTAGTGGATTTCAACATTATTTTGCCTTAACAAATAAACACAAGTTTCCCTCGTCTGTATCTTTAAGGCTTTATAACAATAAGTAAAGAGTTCTTTCCTGCTCATCTGATATTTATACAGGTGGAGTTTATTTCTCTGGGCAAAGGAAAACATTTTGAATTTAATACATTGAATGGCTTTCCATTTTCTGGGACACGTTATTTTGGTAAAACAATGGCCCAGAAAGCAACAGTCTAAATTTAAGTTGTGTGGGCAATGAGAGAAGATGCCTCACTATGAAATAACATTTCTTTTTCTTTTCTTTAAAAGGAGCACTGAGCATCAAGGTTTTCCTGGTAGATGATGACCTGTGTGGGTTTTTTTAAAAAATAATAATAATTCACCTACCGAAATCCCATGTCGGCGTGGACGGAGCTGGGCTTAACTGTGTCTCTCTCTTCTCTTCCCTCCCGCGGAGGCTCCTGGAATTTCCTGGCTCTGACTCAACAAAAATGGTCTTAGTTAGCTAAGAGGAAGTTTGAATCCTTGACAATGGTGTCAGTCCTCCTTTTGGGGACCTTACATGTGCGCTGTCTCTGGAGCAGAGGACACCAGGTTGTAGAGTGCTTATGTCACAATACTGTAGATTCAGGCGGGGCGTAGGACCCCAAGGGAGTTATCGTGGGGGTCTCTCAACATGGGTCAAAAATGAACTGAGCAGGAGGTGACAGAAGCTTTGAAAGATGATCAGACGGTTTAGGGCAATAGAGAGAGGGAGCTGCTTGCAGGGTGTGTGCACAGAGGGACCCTCAGGAGGCAGCTGCAGTCACACCAAGCAGATGACATGAGCCATAGGTGTGGCAGAGTTGGCCCTGCCCTGATCCAGTGGACTCGGCCTTCTGCCCTGTCTCTCCTTTTTCTTCTCTTCTTTTCCTGGTTTTAGGAGATGTCATTGTGCCTGAGACCCTGCCTAAAATACACGCTGCCAAAAGCCTGTATTGCTGGGGGAAGATAATAATTATATCTCTACCTTTTTTTGAAATGTGTAGTGTAAGAGACAGCACATACCATAATCTAGCAGTTGCTTTGGTTAAGTATCTTGGAAGAAAAGATGGTATAGTCTCAAAATGAACTAAAAAAAGTAAAAGTCATATGTAACTTCTTGATTTTAGTAACAATGCATATATTCATTCTTTGTTTCCTTCCTTCCTCCTTCCTTCCCTCCCTCCTTCCTCCTTCCTTCCTTCCTTCCTTCCCTCCTTCCTTCCCTCTTTCCTTCCTTGCTTCCTTCCTTCCCTCTTTCCTTCCTTCCTTCCTTCTTCCTTCCTTCCTTGGAAGAAAAGATGGTATAGTCTCAAAATGAACTAAAAAAAGTAAAAGTCATATGTAACTTCTTGATTTTAGTAACAATGCATATATTCATTCTTCCTTTCCTTCCTTCCTCCTTCCTTCCTTCCCTCCCTCCTTCCTCCTTCCTTCCTTCCTCCCTCCTTCCTTCCTTCCTTCCTTCCTTCCTTGTATATCCCCCTAAAAATGTACCTGCACAGAAGCCTGGAGTGGTGGCTCATGCCTGTAATCCCAGCACTTTGGGAGGCTGAAGTGGGAGGATCCCTTGAGGCCAGGAGTTCCAGACCAGCCTGGGCAGCATAGCAAGATCCCATCTCTAAAAAAAATAATAAAAAATTAAAACTTAGCTGGGCATGGTGGTGCACACTTGTAGTCTCAGGTACTGGGGAGGCTGAGGCAGGAGGAGGATCACTTGAGCCCAAAAGTTGGAGGCTGCAGTGACTTATGATGATGTCACTGCACTCCAGCCTGGGTGACAGAGCAAGACCCTGTCTCAAAAACAAAACAAAACAACAACAACAACAAAAAACCTTACCTGCACAGAAACTTTTGCTTCACGCTCTCTTTTTGTGGGTTCTCAGGCTGAAATGAAAAAGATAATTCCCTCTAGAATTGATATATAATATGATGCAGTTCCATTTAAGGTACTGATTCTTTACTAACTTTAACAATGGGTTAAACTAATTCTAAAAGATGCATATGAAAGGCTACACTGAAACAGAGCTCAGTTAGTGGTGGGGGAAAAATAATTCAAAGAGGTGGATTTGTTTCCCCAATATTAGGGTGGAGTGAAACATCAAGGCAGCAAGGACAGGCATGACTTCCAAGGTGGCAAATATTAATACAGCAATAGAATGAGTGGACCGTCCCCAACTGGTGCGTTTTCTATATGAGAAATACAACATCGCACATTAATATGGGAAAGAAGGAAGCGTTTAAAAGATGCCACTGGGGAAACTCGTTCACTGTAGGAAGAAAAATGAAGCTGAGTCTGTCTCATCACCACTTACAAAGACAATCTCTAGATGGATTAAAGACCTAAGAAGCATCTGATCATAAATCCAGTAGAAGAAAATGAACAGGAATATCTTTCTGGCCTTAGGAGTGGGCAAAGATTTCTTAGGCAAGATCCTAAAAGCACAAATCATAGATAAAACATCGAAACATTTCACGATGTCACAATGAACACTTTCTTTCCTGGGACGGGATGTCGTGGTCGACCAAGATTCACAGATGAGAGGATGGGAGAGGTTATTTGTAACATCCAAATGCAAACAAAAATAGAATTATTATATTATCTATAATATACATAGGAGTCCTGCAAGTTAACAGGAAAACAGACCAGAAACCCTCTAGAAAAACAAGCTATGTGCAGGCAATACGTACACACACACAAAAGTATGCACTGTTAACAAAAAAGCATATAGTAATCAGAGAACTGCAAATTAAAGTGACAGTGAGAGGCATTTTCTGTTTCTATAACTATTGCAAGCTCTGTAAAGCTGGGATATACCAGGTGTTCTCAAGAGTATGAGAAGAAGGGAATTTTTCTGCAGTAATGCTGAGGGTTGATATTGGACCGTTTTTCTCAAAAGCATTCTGGGCATACCTTAGATTTCTGTTAAAGAAAGCAGACATCTCACGATCAAGCAATATCACTTTTAGGTATAAACCCCAGAGAAATTATTACAGAGGGGCGTGCAGGGACACCTACGAGCTATTCCACGTGGCTTTGGGGCATTGAGGTCAGCTTAGGCAGGTGTCTCTCCACCAGCTCGTCAAACGTGCCAGATGCGTGCCTTGGATAGAGAAACTGCAAAATTGTTGGCTCTCTCAGCACATCGTGGGGTCTTAAAAACATTTTGTCGAGTGAGAGACATGAAGGCAAAGAATTATATTTATGGCACAATATATACCCTTTATGCAAATGAAAAACACACACAACGTATTTCACAATCCACAGCACCGCAAAGGACCATGTGTCCAACAGATTGCGCCAGGGAACCGGGGGGTGGGTTGCTGGGACTGTTTCTTCCCCACGTGGAGGGGGAAGAAATAAACTGAGCAAGGGTGATGGTGGTCGTGAATGGGAAACACTGTCAACCGCACTCTCGGTATGGACATCCCAAGAAGAAGAAGGACAGAATCGTGTGAATAACTGGAATGTAGCCAGGTAAACACAAAGGCGTGGGGAACGAAAGAAAGATGCAATGATTCTTTGGAGGTTGGGATAACAGGATCCACTTACTTCAAGGTTATTCATGTTGGCACTACCAACATCTAGGGATGGATAAGTCTTTGTCACGGGGCTACTGTCCTGTACCTTGTAGGGTTTAGAGCACTGCCTTGGTCTCTACTGACTAGATGCCAACAGCACGCCCAGGTGTGACGACCAAAACTGTCTCCCTGTCCTCTGTAGGGGGTGGAGGACTCTTCAGTGGAAGACCACCAATTGAGGAAAATCAAGATGATAAAATGCAGTATATGTATACCATGGAGTACTACTCAGTAATCCCACCACTGGGTATCTACCCAAAGGAAAAAAAGACATTCTATAAAAAGACACCTGCACTCGAATGTTTATAGCAGCACAATTCACAATTGCAAAGATGTGAAAACAACCCAAGTGCCCATCCATCCGTGTGTGGATTAATAAAATGTGGTATGTGTACACCATGGAGTTCTACTCAGCCACAAAAAGCAATGGTGATCTAGCACCTCTTGTGTTATCCTGGATGGAGCTGGAGCCCATTCTACTAAGTGAAGTATCACAACAATGGAAAAACAAGCACCACATGTACGCACCTTTTCTTTTACTACCCAGATAACAGAACTTAAGTAATTCCATTGCAACACGGACTTTTTGGTGTCCTTCCCAATATTGCTGAGGGTGCTGGAGGGGTAAGCGGGCAGGAGCAGGTGCATATTCCCTCCAAGACTTGTGGTTTCCCAATTCCTGCTCCGGGTTCAACAACCGCAACCTCCCAGCTTTGTGTCATCTGTGCCTCACGTCCATCCTTCCTCTTGTGTCTCCGTTTTCCTTCTTTGATAAGCCCGTGTGTGCCATGGACGTCACATATCTGGTGACACCGTCAGAGGACAGTACGCATCTCAACACTGAGCATCAAACCTCCCTGGTCCTATGATGGAAATTTTATGCTTATTTTCATTCTGTGCCCAGGCTGCAGTAGAACTCACTAGACGTCTGTGTCTTTATCGAACTTAGAAGAGGCATTTTCCTTTTTCAGGATCACACAAATTTTATTCCATGCAGAAGTAGCACTATCCTTTCATCGTGATAGCTGATTTGCTGGTGTTCTTCATCAAACCTGTCATAGCTTTTATAAAGCCTATGACTCTAAAAAAAAAATCAGGACTAGAACTGAGAACTTTCATGGTGCACACAGCTGCAGACACTGATGAACTGTCTTGCTTTAGCTTCTCTGCCTCCAGAAATGTATGTCATGTTAATTATATTTTTGTCTGTTTTCACCCCCATGACCTCAATCCTTAGCCTCATGGCGCTGCTGTAAGAACCTCCTTATTCCTCTAACTCCAAATGTCCTCCTGATTATTCTCCACTTACAACCCATTGAAATCATAACTTACTCTCTATAATCCCTTTTTTGGCACTTAGAATAACATCATCATCATAATAATAAACAGATATAAGAGTTCCAACAATTTTCCAGGTCTCCTGAAGCTCGATAAGATCCTGTCCATGTCCCACCCTTCGACTCGTATGGTGCTAGCCTTTCCTTTTTTTCCCCAGAGAAAAGGCAATTTTCTCGAAAAGTAAATAGCAGAGAAGATGACTAGGAAGACACCGCACTGCGTCCTTCTACTCAAGAGAAAATGTGACATGTTTTTGATGAGGCCCTTCGGGGTAAAAACTTGCTAAAGCTAAAGAAAACAAAAGAGGAAATTATTTCAACAAAGGCCATTTGCTAAACAAAGAATAAAACAAAAATAAATGTTCACAGGGTATTTGTTTCTCCCCTCCAAATTGATCCAATGTAGACGTAATTCTGCTTGTCCAACGCAGTGACCCTTGTTGGCTGGGCCACCATGCTAAGGACCTTGGGAAAAACAGCTCTGGGGACGGGGCCCTAAGAAAACGATGACACACCATACAAACGCAGCGGATGCTTGGTAACTGCAAACAGCTGTCTCCAACAGCTGTCTCTTAGCAACCGCCGGACGGAGGAGGGCGGTCAGCGGCTTTGCAAATCCTAGGTGTGGTTCCTTCAGACAAAAGCCGCAGTCTGACTTCATTAGAAACGAGTGTTAGAAAACAGCAAAGGCCACACTGAAACAGAAAAGCCTGGAATCCAACAGGCTGATTTCATGCATTTCCCTGCGGAGGCTTTTGTGTTGCTTACAGCTATTTTATTTTCCTAAGGATGGCTTGAGGAGCACCATCTGGTTCCCTATCAGCTACGGAGACGAGGCGGGAAGCCTACGCACACGTCTTTATCTGCTGTCGCAGGGGGCGTTCAATTGCACAAAACACTGGAATGGATCCGGCACCCTGCAAAATCGCCAAATGTGCATTCGCATTTGCAGAAAGAAGCACACATTGCTGCCTACCGCCAATACGGAAAGCAAAATCCGCGGAAATATTTCGAGAGGCTATTTTTGCTGTGGTCTGATACGCCCATTATGAACAACACCGGTGTCAGAGATGGGAAACGTTTGTGAGTTCACAATCACGGTGCACTCTTGCCCCTTCCAAGGAGGCATCGTGGAGGGTAGACCATCTAGACCGTCTCAAAGGAGGCAACGTGGAGGGTAGACCATCTAGACCGTCTCAAAGCCGGGTTTAATCGGGCTTTTGCTCATCTAACGTGAAGAGGATGCTTTTGGAGTCTGTGAAATGATTAATCAGTGCAATGCACACAAACAAATAGGTAAGGGAAAGGTTTCAAAAATGTGATTAACTAGGATAAGGTTGACAGAGACGCAGGAAGGAGAGTTGTTTGGAATAGTGTGACATTCCTGTAGCATTTTCTCTCACTTTCGTGGCACGGTTTGGATATAGGATGCGCTAAATCCTTCAACTCGAGCGTTTGACATATTAACATATGAGAATCATTTCCTTACAGCCGGTGAAAATAAGAACCACAGCACATCAGCACGCGTCTTCGGCTCACAGAGACATACGCCTCACGAGGCAAAACACGCGACATCTGACACAAGACCAGGGGCCTGGCATTTTTAGCGATGGATGCGGTGACTCATAGACCCCCAGAACGAAAAGGCAACTCAGCAAAAATATCGGCCAAGCCTCTTGCAAGGTCTACGAGCAGCGTTGGCTAACATTGGCATGGGTTTGAGTGATGGATACCTCCTTTGAAATTTGCCTTGCCCCCGAGTTATGGAAATGAATATATTTGCACAGATTTTTAGAACAATAGTCCTGTAAAACCTCAGACCAAGTGATCCTTTCCCTAATTCTGTCTAGGAATAGAGGCATGAATCCTAAAATGCTTTCAAGACCTCACGGCTGTATCACAGTGACGATGTTCACCTAACATTCCCTATTAGGGACTTAAACGTTCTGGGATTTCTACAATCCTCCCAAGGACATCTTGTGTATGCTGGTTAATTCAAGAGAGGTCAAAACATAAAACAAACTTAAAGAAAATTAAAAACTGCCTAGGATATATTAACATGCAGTGTAGAATTAATATTTTAAACTACATTTGGTTCAAATGTTTGCAGCAGCACAATTCACAATTGCAAAGATGTGGAAACAACTCAAGTGCCCATTCATTGATGAGTGGATTAATAAAATGTGGTCTATGTACACCATGGAGCTCTACTCAGCTATAAGAAACAATGGTGATCTAGCACCTCTTGTGTTATCCTGGATGGAGCTGGAGCCCATTCTACTAAGTGAAGTATCCCAAGAATGGAAAAACAAGCACCACATGGACTCACCATCAAATTGGAACTAACTGATCAACACTGAAGTGCACATATAGTAATAACATTCATGGGGTGTTGGCAGGTGAGAGTGGGAGGAGGAGATGGGTATATTCACACCTGATGGGTACAATGCACACTGTCTGGGGGATGGACACGCTTGTAGCTCTGACTCTGGTGGGGAAAATGCAATATATGTAACCTAAACATAAGTACCCCCTGAAATAATACTCTGAAATAAATAAACAGATAGATAAATAGATATACTATTATAAATAAATAAACAGATAGATAAATAATAATACTCTGAAATAAATAAACAGATAGATAAATAGATAAGTAAAATAAACTACATTTGGTGTGAGAAACACAGATTCATCCTTTGGAAGTTGACGTGATCACATTAAGGTTTCAATCCATACTCTTTTCCCACCAAATCGGGTACATGCACCTTAGTTTCCGTGGCAAAGCCCTCGAACACGGGCCCCTTCCCACATTTCTGACGTGCCATGTGAGTGCCCTGCCCTCCACGACACCCCAGCTAGGCGGGTGGTTTCCTGTGCACCTGCCGTGTGTCCAGCTTTGCTTACAACATGCATGAACATGCCACTCATTCTCCATGTGTTCGTGTGCAAATAAAATCTGTTCTTCAGGGCTACGCACAAAAGGGTCTTCCTCCGTGGAGATGTCACGGCTGCCCTTCTGAAGACACTCTGTCCCCAGCTGCCACTGTGTGTGGCTTCTCTACCTCCTGGCCAGGTATTGCAGGGCTCATTCATCTGCCTCGTGCCCCCAACACGCTGTGAACCCCCAGTGTGCACAAGGCATGGGGCAGCCCGGAAAGCCGTGGAAACACCAGCTGGTGCCACGCATGACATAACCCGTGTTTAAGAATGGTCGTTGCAGACGTGTGCAGCACAGATGTGGCTGCCATGGGCACTTCCATTTTTAAGATCTGCTTCCACTGCAGGAATTCAGGTTCCAACGGCTGAAGCTTGTAGGAAGAGCCTGTTTATAGTCAGCAAGGTGGGTTAGCACGTGTGGACGGATGACCTGGTACCTTAACCACACGCGTGTCCTTCAAATGCACGTGCACAGGGAGGGAGTGTTGTGGGGGCAGCTGCAGATTATCCTCTGGTGGTCTCCTCTCTGCCACGGGGGTCTCTCCCTTTGACACCCTCTGACTAGTCTTCTGTTAAAAAAAAAAGAAAAAGATCCTCCTTTATATTAATACAATACAGAATATTCCTTCACGCTTCTCGTTCAAGAGCCCTCTGGATTTTGTGTTAGGTTTATTTATGGGATTTTTCTTCTTTGTGTGACATAATGCACACAAAGCGTTTGACATATTAACATATGAGAATCATTTCCTTACAGCCGGTGAAAATAAGAACCACAGCACATCAGCACGCGTCTTCGGCTCACAGAGACATACGCCTCACGAGGCAAAACACGCGACATCTGACACAAGACCAGGGGCCTGGCATTTTTAGCGATGGATGCGGTGACTCATAGACCCCCAGAATGAAAAGGCAGACCCCCAGAATCGAGAGGAAGATCGACTGAAACACTGATGATCATATGTATATATGATGTATATAAGAAACGTCTCAAGGAAAGTTTAGTTCCTCATGAGGAATCATATCGCCTTAGCATTCATGATGATGGTGGATTTAACAGAGCTGGTGAGATCTGGGCTGTTCCAACTTTAACAGAAAAGTCACAACACTTAAATTGATGCTCTTGGGGTTTTCTTTTTTCTTCCTTTTTACACAGGACACCCTAGAGTGGAATTTAAATGAGAGGCTTTTTTTTTTTTTTTTTTTTTTTTTTGAGACAGAGTCTCGCCCTGTTGGGGCTGGGCTAGAGTGCCGTGGCGTCAGCCTAGCTCACAGCAACCTCAAACTCCTGGGCTCAAGTGATCCTCCTGCCTCAGCCTCCCGAGTAGCTGGGATGACAGGCATGCACCACCATGCTCGGCTAATTTTTTCTATTTTTAGTAGAGACGGGGTCTCGCTCTTGCTCAGGCTGGTCTCGAACTCCTGACCTCAAGCCATCCTCATGCCTCGGCCTCCCAGAGTGCCAGGATTACAGGCGTGAGCTACCACGCCCAGCCTAAATGGGAGTTTTAAAATACATTACATAGTTTCAAATAGCTAGAAGGAGGCTACCAAATGTTACCAGCACATAGAAATGATACATGTCTGGGATGAAGGGTGGATATACCAGCCACCTTGATTTCATCACAATATATCGTATGTATCGAAACATCGCTACAGACCACATGACTATGTACAATTATGATGTGTCAGTTAAAAAATAAAATTAAAACAAATAAATGAAAAGTGAATCACATGGTGCAGCTCTCTACTTTTGTATCACGCCCAGTGGTGTGTGCTCCAAAAAATTAACCATGGCTTTCAGAGACAGGGAAGGAAGCCTTGATCTTTGTAGCGTGAGTGCCCATGACCCTTGTGTAAACATCCACTGTGACCAATGCCAGGCTGCCAACGTGAGGTCATAGATTTGGGAAGAGAAATGATCCCCTTCTCTCACCCCACAAAAAAGCCCACATCCTGATCCCTGGAACCTGTGAATGAATATGTTAGGTTATATGCAAACGGGAATCCAAGTTGCAGGTGGAATTAAGGTTGCTAATCAGCTGCCCTTGCTTAAAATAGGGAGATTGTTATCTGAGCGGGGCCCAGGTGAGCACAAGTCTTAAATAGGGAGCAGGGAGGAGGAGATCAGAATGATTGTGTGTGAGCAGGACTGAACCCTCCGTGGCTGGCTGTGCAGACCCAGGAAGGATCCAGAAACAAGGAAGGCAGCCAGGGAACGGGGTCTCCCCCAGAGTCTCCAGGGGGAACCAGCCCCGCACACACCTTGATTTCAGCCCCCTGAGACCCGACCCGTGTTGGACGTCGGATGTCCCAGACTATGCAAGAACAGGTGCGTGCTCTTTTAAGTCACAGAAACTAGTACGGTTTCCTGTATTGGTGACACTGAGCCAGCCAACCTTACCGGACTACGAGATGCCCAGATACTTGGTTAAACATTATTTCCGGGTGAGTCTGTGAGGGTGTTTCTGGAAGGGATTAGCATTCGAATTGGTGGATTTAGTATAGCAGACTATCCTCCTCGATGTGTGTGGAGTGTCACAAAATCTGTGGAAGGTGGGAGTAGAACACAAAGGTGGCAGAAGGCTGAGTTAACTCTGTCTGACTGCTTGACTGGAGACATCGCTTGGGGACCCACGAGTGCTGGTGGAAGTAGCTACTGATGCTACCTGTTTGTTTTAGACTCTGCTAGGCAAGGTCCTCTGTTCTGGAGGAGGCATAAAAATTCTTTACAGAGGGGTCCCAAGCTCTCCTTCCAGCCTCACCACACTCACATACCTTGTTCTGCAGCTGTAACAGATGCTGCTATAACAAAACACCACACACAGGTGGCCTATAAACAAGTGACATTTATTGCTCACAGCTCTGGAGGCTGGAAGTCCAGGATCCCGGCGTGGCAGAGGCTGTGTCTGGTGGGGACTCACTTCCTGGTTCATAGATGGCGCCTTCTCTCTGTGTCCTCACATGGTGGAAGGGGCGAGGGAGCTCTCTGGGGTCCCTTTTATGAGGACACTGATCCCATCCATGAAGCTCCACCCTCAGGACCTCATCCCCTCCCAAAGACCCACCTCCTAACACCATCACCTTGGGGGTGACGATTTCAACATGAGTTTTGGGGGGACACAGACATTCAGAGCATAGCAACAGACCACAGTATATCATATCTCTGCGTCTTCATTAAAAAGTCATCTTTTTGGCCAAGACCTCCCTGACCATAACAGAAACACCTTTGTGTTCAGCTTAACAAAACTAAGAGTCACTTGGCTCCCTCATCTTGCTGTATTTCCTTTTTAAATTGTTTTTTTTTTTTTTTTTTTTTTGAGACAGGGTCTTGCTACATTGCTCAGGTTGTTCTCAAAGTCCTGGGCTCAAGTGATCTTCCTGCCTGTAGTTCCTTTTATGAGGCTATGAAATCATGTCATTTGTCTTCATCCCCAAATTAGAATTTATTTTCTCATGGTATGTGCTGAAAATATTTATGGGATGAATCATTGCAGCAGGAAAAGGAATCTGCATGAACAGAATCTCTGTTTCTGTTACAATATAAGAGGTTATTTCAATGAGCAATCACTATGTTAACAACTCCAGAATATACAGGGTTAGAAAAAAAATAACTGTTATGTACTCATGAATCCGGACAAAAACTCTTGCTAGATTCAGTGGGAGCTTCTGCCATCTACTAAATAGACACCAATGATGCAGCTAAGAATACGGAAATGCACATGACAGCTTCCGTAACAAAGAATTTTCTAGCCTCAGCTATCAATAGTGCCATGGTTAAAATTAAAAAAAAAAACACCTTACTTTCTCCAAATTGATGTTTATAAGGTACAATTTCATCTTCCAAGTTTCTGCAGCTATGGTTTTGCTTTTTCAATGCAACATACCACAGGTTATCATGTTTTTCTAGCCTTCAGGAGCAATTTTCTTGCTATTTTCCTTACTGCTATTCACCACCCAATTTTAAAGCCAAGTCCATATTTCAAAAAGGGCTTGGCTATTTTAAAAATAAAAATTAAAAAAAAAAAGCCAGTGCTGAATGTTCTACATTTTTGTTATGGCAGCAACCCTCCCTACCCATCAGGTACCAAATTGTGGATCAG
>JAQIFY010002250.1:0-13490 GCA_028533085.1 Varecia variegata | reverse complement strand
TCTCAAAACATTCTGATGTCTCACCCACTGCAGTCTACTCCATGGGAGCAGAGAGCATGTCTATCTTGTTCTCAATACCTGACACACAGTGGGCACCCAAGAGTACTTGGAGGAATAATTGATTCTCATAACTATCTCAAAAAGGGGATGGTGATTGGAAAAATAAAATGTAATACAATAAAATTCCATTTTACAGATGGAGAAATGGAAACTAAGAATTTAAGTTACTTGCCTAGGGTGACACAGTTAAGAGGTAGAACTGAAATCCAAATCTTCTAATTTCTATTTTCTTTCAACTGTGTGACAGGTTAGATTTATAAGTCCTCTCCCACCCCACCAAATACACCCAATAGTACAGGCTGTTTATCATCATCACCATCATATGATGGAAATCACCACCATGAGATTCTATGTTATATATGTCTACATTTGTATCAGGAAAGACATCAAAATCCTATCATTAACAGTAGGTGTTAGAGTCTCATGATGCTAATTTTTAAGTTCTTACTGATTTGTATTTTCTATTTTTTCCCCCAAGAATAAACATGTATCACCTATGCTATTTAAAATAATAAATAATAGAGAGGGTAAAAATGACCTCTAATCTTCCTGCCTCCTTTTCTCTCTCTCTCTCTGTCTTTCCTTCCTTTGTTCTGTCCCTTCCTATCTTTTTTTTTTTTTAGAAACAGAGTCTTGCCCTGTCATCCAGGCTGGAACTGCAGCCTCGAACTCCTGGGGTCAAGCAATCCTCCCATCTCAGTAGCTGAGACTACAGGTGCACACCACCACACCCAGCTATCCTCTAGTTTTCAACATTTTCTTTACATTGGGAATTCAATAGGCTTTTAGCTCAGCACTTTTGAGTTATTAATCAGGTATGTTTGGAATGGTAAACCACAGGAAGGGCATTGTGGCAGAAATTGCTGGTTATCCTCCAATCTGCACTTTTCTTCTTATACAATGGAATTTTTAGCTGTACACAGTCACCCAGTTTCCCAGCCTCCCTTGCAGCTAGATGTAGCCATAGATGGAAGTAGAAGTGATGTGTGCTACATGTGGATTGTCACCCTTAAAAAGGAGGAGAGTGTCTTCACCTTCTCTCTTTCTGCTGGAATGTAGATGTGGGGGTGGGAGCAGCTATCTTGGACTGTGAAATGGAAGCCAGGTATTTAGGGTGGCAGCACAAGAAAAGGAAACTAGGCCCCTGGCATTGCCAAACTGCCACTGTATTTTGCCATCTGTTTGTTACAGTTGTTGAGCCCATATCCTAAGTAATACCAGATCTAAACATTTAGCAGAACAGTGCTCCAACTTCCTGACCTGAAAACAAATGTGTTCTTTGGAAAGAATGTACAATTGTGTTAGTCAAGCTTTCTTTTGTTTATGGGCATAAGGACCCGATTCTACCTCAGTGATCAAGAATGAATCTTTAATCCAGGCCATGTTATTTAATAGAGATGGTAAGGAAACTGCAGAACATCTGGTATGTTTTACAGATCACGTATGCTTGGGTACTTCATTTCCAGCTCTTTCTGCCTGATTCCAACCACCCCCTCCTACAGATACAATTCATAATTTGTGCATGTTGTACAAAGGGTTTTGTGTAGGAGGGCTGCCCAAATGAGGCTTCTTGCCATCTGGCCTCTTGGGCACCGTGGAAAACTCAAGGCCACATCTGCCACTTAATATAAATTCAAACAAATTATTGAGAATTACAATTGTTCATGTATTCACAGGATAAGTTAAGATGACTAAGGATAAACCACGGAGCATGGAGCAGAAACTTTTTTTTTTTAAACAACAAACATTATCTCAGTTTTTGTGGGTCAGGAATCTGAGTACCTCTAATTCAGGATCTCTCACAAGGTGTTGGACTAGAGCCTGCCTCTTCATCTCAAGGCTCCACTGAGGGAGAATTCATTTCTGTGCCCATTCATCTGGCTACTGGAAGGTTTCAGGTCCTCTAGCAAGCAGAAACTTTTTAACAGGATTTTCAAACTTTTTGGATAGCTGTTAGGAACACAAAATATACTTACCTTTTGAGTTGAGAATACTCACTTAACCGAAGATTTCAACCAGTGATTCTAGTCTGTGACCTTTTGGGGCCACACTGTTCTCCCTTTATACTCTATAGCCAGAATGTCATAATTTAAAGAGTGGTTGGTCTGAAGCCCTCCCAACCCAAGAAATTAATAGCTCTAGTCTATTCATGGAAGTTTGCAACCCAGTCTACTTAAAGATTAAAATAATTCCTGATTGAATGCTGGATATATTTCATGGTTTTGTCTGAGAATTCTCTCACAACTTTTAAGGTCATTCTCTGATACCATGGTCAAGGTACTTGATATTTCATTTTCTTCATTTTCCAGATGAGTTATCTGAAAAGTAACACACCAGCATTAGACTTTAAACCTTCCTCTGTCTGAAGCCAAAGCCCATTTTGTTTCCAGGCCTCAGTAAGCAGAGTTGGTCCAGAGGCTGGTAAAGTCATTTGACAGCATTCCAGCCCTGTCAGCATCTTCACTGAGTAGCTTTGTTATTTGTTGTAAACAGTTGTAAATTTCCAGAACTGCAGGCACACCCATATTAAAATGTTCATTACTAAAATGCCTCATAATGCCAGATGCAAGTGAATTAAAGTCCCAGTGGAATTCTGTCTCTGGATCCCCTTGGCTCGCACTGATAATTGAGAACGACAAAATTTAACTTTTCTAAAATGATATTCGGTCAGATCTCTCCAATCTCACCTCTTCTGTCATTTTTGTGAAACTTCTCAATTATGGAGAAATTAACATTAGTTGATGCTATGCTTTAAGCTGTTTTTTAAATGTGAAACCTATTTTGCTAAAGGAGAAACTGACAATTGTTTAAATAACAGGACTTCATCAAGGTTGAGAAAATGAAACTCTTAAAAAGAGAAGGAAAAAAAGAAAAGAAAAATATCAAAATTTTTCCAGGCCCCCAAGTTTTGTTGAAACTCAGGACACACATATAGACAGGTCTCTCCTGTTTTTTCCAAAAGCTCTAGAAACTGTAGCTTCTGCTGAATGAAGTGCCTTGCCGGACCAGCAGACCTTAAAAAACAAAAATACCTCTGGGATGAAAAAAGGTCATTTGTTTTCAAGTTGTGGCCCTTCCACCCTCTAGGTGGCTCCTCCCCCATGTCGGGTGTCTGCGGCTTTGATTTATTTAATTTAATCTTCCACCCACACAAGCCCTGGCATTCACTGGGATCCTACAAAAGAGGTTAAGGTGTAAACCAGGAGGAAGCTTTTGAGGACAAGATCACGTTGGGGGTGGAGAGTAAGGAGGGAGAGTTAAAGAGAGGAAAAGCAATTAAAAGAGACCACAGCTTGGTGTAAGTGAATGAGCATATGGTAGGGAAGGCCCAGGCTGATTGAAGGGTTGCTGAATGTGGTTTTGCCCGCCAAGGCAGTGCCTTTGGTTCTGCGACATAGCTTCCAAGGGAGAGCTCATTGCCCAACGCACTGTAACCAGAATGGCCAGCGTGTGAGCCCCTCTCCCCCTTTGTCAAGGTTTCTTTTATGTGCTTGCACAGCCAGATCTGTGTTCCCAGCTGTAAGGCTTGGGATTTGCCGTTTATCCCCTGGGGGTGGGGGAGGGTGGTTAAATAATAGCAGCTGCAATCTTCTGCCAGAAGAGAGCTTGCTTCCCCAGCTTGGAGGCTCAGTTGTTGACAAATGCAAAAGGTTTTCTGGAAGGGAAAATGAGATACCCCATTGGCCAACCTTTGAAAGCTGTGAGGCACCGAGTAAATGTGAGCCATCACAGTTCTAGTAATTATCATTATGGCAGGGCTGGATAGGCAGGCTTTCTTGAAAAGGAGCAAGCCTCAGAACTGATGGCTTAGGGCCTGAAGGGAGTATCAAGATGTTCCTTGCAGGCACTTCTGAGGACAGCATAACTCAAAAATTCCCCTTTTGGAAAGAGTCTGTGCAGTGCAGAGGTCACAGGCTTTAGAGGCAGAATCTGGCTCTGCCACCTATCTGTGTGAACCAGTGCAATTTTCTCTAGAAAATGGGGATAATACCCTCTACCTCAGTGGTCCCCAACCTTTTTGGCACCAGGGACTGGTTTCATGTAAGACAATTTACCTATGGATGGGGGTGGGGGAGAGGGGAGATGGTTTCAGCATGATTCCAGAGTTACATGTATTATGCACTGTATTTCTATTACGTTATAATATATAATGAAATAATTATACAACGCACCATAATGCAGAATCAGTGGGAGCCCTGAGCTTGTTTTCCTGCAACTAGACAGTCCCATCAGGGGATGATGGGAGACAGTGACTGATCTGACAGGAGGCAGAGCTCAGGTGATGATGTGGGCGATGGGGCACAGCTATAAATACAGATGAAGCTTCACTTGCTCACCCACCACTCACCTCCTGCTGTGCGGCCCAGTTCCTAACAGGCCATGGACAGGTACCAGCCCAGAGGTTGGGGACCGCAGCTCTACCTTACTGGATATAGTTGTGAAAGTTAGAAGTAATGTATGTAAAATGCTTAGCATAGTGTTCAAGCACTCGCAGAGGCTCAATACATGGGTAATTGGTAGCTGTTCATGAGAAAATGAATCTGGTTTAGCACTGAGGCAACGGAAGGGAAGGAAGATAACACTTACGTCTAACATAAGGCACATAGGAAAAATAAGCATGGGGACATTTATTATATGCAGGAACAACCAAAGACTCCGGGGACTTGGGGGTCAGAAGCACTCAATGCTTTCCTCAAGCAATTGGGTTCTTGGGGAGCCCAAGAGGTAGTGGTGTTAAGCACTCAAGTCCATGTCTGTCAGTGGAGGAAAAGAACTATGGATGGACACCTAGAATATCTAGAGATGGTATCTTTTAGACTGTGTCAAAGGCAGTAACTTTTAGCGGGATAGCCTAAGCAATACAAAAATGGGGGAGAATGGATGAGGGCAGGATTCTGGAACCTACTACTTCTATTGATTTGTCAATAATGGTTCACATGGGTTCCATAGGGAACACATGAAATACATAGTATAATTATGCTGCTTTTACACTTGTGCATTGATAACACAAATCCTGTCCACAGCCTTTTCAGAAACTACACTAATTCAAAAAAATGGTATTTGGTGCCTCTGGCTTTAAGAACAGAAAGTTAAATCCAACTTTGTTTTATGTTAAATAATCAGTATAAGTTCTTATACTAATTATTATCTATCATTCTTTGACTTCTATGTTTTCTAAGATCTGCCATATAACTATTTAGCTTGAACATTAAATAAGATAAGGACAACTATTTGTTGAGTGTGCAATTATAGGCATGGTGAAGGATGCAAAGAAATTTAACATGCTCCCAGACTTTAGAATTGGCATGAATTGATTCATTAAGATGGGACCAGACATTAGAATCATACCTAGACTTTTATTCCTTATTTTTTGGTTACTTTAACATTCTTCGTATTCCAACTAGTAGATTGATACCTGAATCAAAGAGACTGATTACTTGTCTTCATGTTTAGTAGTGATTGAATCTATTTATATGTAAAAAATAGCTAGCATTTCTTGAGCTCCTGCTATGTGCCAGGTATCCATGTTATGTATATTAGCTCATTGAGTTCTCAAGGGAACCCTATCTGGCACTTATGATTATCCTCCTCATTTTATAGATGAGGAAAATGAAGCCTAAAGATTAAGAACTAGTGAAAGGTCACAGCCTAATATATCAACCACATGGCTAGGAAACAACATGTAAGTACAAAGGGAGGAGGTGGACTAAAATTTACATTTCTTTTAACAGCCTGGAGTGTGGTTAACTATGGTTTTGTCATTTAAAAATTATGCACTAGAGGGCGCTAGCTACACAAATTGTGACTACTGTTCTGATAATGCAGTTCCCACAGTGGTACAAGATATATAATCAGTAATGGATTCAAGCCAAAAAGGCCCTCCCCAAAAGAGTATGACGCAGTTTATGATAATTGAGAAGCTGTATTTCTGTCCCCTCAATTAAAAAAGAAACCCTCATGCTTTATATTGAGCAATTTATAATTTGTCTCTACTTGATACTGATTACTATTCAAAGTGCCTTTCAGTTAAGTGTTTTAATTTCTCCTTGTTCTGCCTGCTCAGTGGTGCAAGGAAAGGGTAGGGTAACCTGGATGAAAATAAATTTTAAAAAATTGCACTGATACATTTTATTTCATCTTTTAAAATTTATTTAGCAAAGTAAAATATGCATATAATTAAAAAAAGAGAAAAAGAAATAACTCCCATATCCAAGAGCTTAAAATGAAAAGGAAAAAGACCCCATCTTCGATCTCAAATTCCAAAGGCAACTTATTTTAGAGGTAATTTCAGATTTCTAAATAATGCTTCTATTTCTTACCAACTGACATTATGTTTTCCTCCATGAAAATCCAGGAGTCAGCTAACAGAATACCCATCTTTGAGCAGTAACAAAGAGGACTTACAAAATAACTTTTATTGTTTTCCGTAATGACAAAAGCAATACATAATCACTGAAGAACATTTAAGACATAAAGAGAACTAATAAAACTCCATTATCCCAACAGTGAGAGGAAATTATTAACAATTTGATGTATATCCTTATACATACATAGAAAAGATAAATTTTTGAAAAATGGAATTACCTTGTACAGGATATTTCATTAAACTATATATGATATTTCCATGTCATTAAATATTCTTTCATTTTAATTTTTTAACATTTTTATTGTATAACTTAAAGTGCATAATTTTTTTTTTTTTTTTTTTTTTTTTTGAGACAGAGTCTTGCTTTGTTGCCCGGGCTAGAGTGAGTGCCGTGGCGTCAGCCTAGCTCACAGCAACCTCAAACTCCTGGGCTTAAGTGATCCTACTGCCTCAGCCTCCTGAGTAGCTGGGACTACAGGCATGCGCCACCATGCCCGACTAATTTTTTCTATATATATTTTTAGTTGGCCAGATAATTTCTTTCTATTTTTTAGTAGAGACGGGGTCTCGCTCTTGCTCAGGCTGGTCTCGAACTCCTGAGCTCAAACAATCCGCCCGCCTCGGCCTCCCAAGTGCTAGGATTACAGGCGTGAGCCACCGCGCCCGGCTAAAGTGCATAAATCTTAAACTTAGATGAACCTTTACTCATATAGAAATGTGTACTATACCCCATGTTCCCTCCCAATGAATGCTGCCTCAAAGCTAAGTGCTCTTCTAATCTCTATCACCACAGATTAATTATATTTTTTAAGCTTCATATAAAATTCTCCACTTCAACCTCAAAAAGATGAGAGTTAAATATCCTAAAGTATAAGGATAAAGTATAAAGAGCTGGAGGTCCAGCTCTTCAACTGGTGTGGGAATCAGATCATTTCACTGCACTGTGGTTATTGATGGTATCAGTCAGTCTCAGTTACAGGTTGCTGAACACGGTGTCTAAAGGGACAGGATTTTAGAGCCCTGCAGGGATTGCAGAAGACAACTGAAACCCAAGTTTACACAACTCAGCCTAGAAGGGAAAAGTTCAAATTATTCCACAATATCTCCAGACTCAGTGATTCGTGAATGAGCCATAAGTCTGGAGTCTGTCCATTTTTTTGATGAGAAATAATCTTTTTTTGTATGTTTGATTTCTTACTGCCTTATGAATTATCACAAGAAGCACTGACAGCTACTAATCATTAATGCAACTTAAAATAAAATCTAGCATTTCTCTCCTGCTCTCTTTTATAAAGACACTCCCTCCCCTCTGCACCCTCATCTGCACTTGGTCCCAAACCCAACAGTCCATGAAGCAATGACAAAGAATTTGGGGGATGGAGTGGGGCCCAAGAGCTGGGAAGCATTAGGGCCTGCTGTCAGGCAGCAGCCTAAGATGTACTTGGCAAGCCATTAGTCTACCTCTTCATCTCTGTTTTCCCTGTGAAATAAAAACACGATGACACTATCAAACCTTGACTATCCCTAAGACAATACTCGTTCAGTACAAGGCCCTGCAGAAAGAGGGGAGTCAAGTTGAAAACAGCAGAAACTTCCTTAGCAGATGAAAGGCTGCTTGGGAGATGACAAACACACTTTAGAGCTGTCAAACACCCAACTGCTCTTTGACTACAGGTGGAAGGCCATTCCCATGCCTTCTCCCATGGGCACGGAGTATCAAAAGCATTTTCCCTACCTAACAACATGTCGTGGAGCAAAAGAGGTGCTCAATATATCCCCATAGCTCTTTATGTCAGATACTGCTCTATGCCTGGTACTGCCCTAACGGCTTTGCATACATTATTTCATTCGGTACATCCATCTATTTTAACACGAGCAAAGAGAGGCTCAGAATGTTTAAATTTTTTCAATCCGGACACAGCTGATAAAGGGTGGTGGGGGAGTTGTAACTCAAATACAAGTCAGTCCCACAGCAGGGCCATTATTGCTTTTGCTTCCCCTAGCTCAGCATCATGAAAAATGAGCGGTCATTTCCTCTCGGCACACAGGACAATGGACACACTGGCCGCTACCAGTATTTCTGGAAAATGGCCGCTGTACCGGGCTAGGAGTGCAAGCAGACAGCGTCAAGGCCAAGGAAAGTTGGGAGTGGCACTGTATTGCTTTTCTGGAGAGGACTAGGTTGGCAAAAAGGGTTAAATAGAGGGCAGTGAAGAACTTTAATACCGGCAAAGCTAAAGCCCTGGGCCTCAGGCAGCACAATAAGCTGGGCGGAAGTGGGCATGGCGGAGACCCGCGCGGCGGAAGTGCGTTTCTGGAGCTCCTCCAAAAAGACGCGAGGGAGGGGGCAGCAAGTGCGGCAAAGCTGGCGCAAGGGCCGGCGGAGGATCGGATTACAAGTTGTTCCCCGCTGCCAGCTGCCTTGGCCCTAGGGGCTTCCGGCCTCTTCGGCCCAGAGAGCTGCGACTCCACACTCCACGGCTTACACCGCACTCTTCTGTGACCCGCTTTCCGGCGCCGATCGCGGGATTCAGGCCTGGACCGACACGGCCCGTCGGCCTCTCCCAGCCCCGGTCCCTCCCAGGCTGGAGGGCGGCGCCCCTTGTGACGCGGAAGGCGGCTTGGGCGACGCCCTGCACTGTGCCGCCAGCCGGCTGCCCTGACTCTAATGATAGGCCCCAGCTCGCTCTGGCCAGCGGCCAAGCCGAGTTTGCCCCTGCAGTGCAGCTCCCCACAACTAGCTCTTCCAGAGGGCGGGGAGCGAAAATGTGGACGGCTTGGCAGTGTTTGCGAAGGCAAAATATCACACCACCGAGTGCGAGCAAGCGAAGTCTCAATCAAGAGGTTTCTCCTTATGTGTAGAGTGGTTGGTTGGCCTGCCTTGCATGGGAATCTTGGGTGTTCATAGTGATATGTCAATTATGTATCACATACAGTAAAAGGGCTATTTCCACAAAAGGTCAAAACTGGGACATGGAACCTCTTTCCCCTGATTGGTCAGACTCGTTGCAAGAGGGCTTAAGTTCTTTGTTAGTGTTTATTACTAAAGAAAAATTGCTCACTGTGGGTTTTCACCCCAGGCACTTTAAGTGGGCTAATTTCTCCATCATTTGAGTGAAAAGCTGGAAACTAGAATGACATATTCCTAACCTGAACAGGGTACTGAAATACCATTATTAGTTAAAAGCCTCATTACTTTTCAGACTTCTCTTAGAAACTACACTTTTCAAGGGGTTCCTAACTAGGAGTCCGTAGATATAGTGTGTGCACATTACCTTAAAGCATCCTGACAAGCTTTTTATGGGGCTATCAAAAGGTTCATGGTACAAAACTAGTTAACAATCCCTGCGTATTTGGGGGAGACGAAAGTATCTCTGGAAGTAACTCATGTTAAGGTCATTCAAGCTTATTTTCTAGGAACTTGTAACCAATGAATCGTCCTGGCCAGTAAGAACTATTCAAGAAATTACGCTGACAAGTTTGCCTTTTCCCATTTTCCACCTTCTATTGGCAGATGTTTGGTTCTTCAGTGCAAATAATTTGAACCTGAATTCCCTTTGGCTATTTCCATTTCTCTATCACTACTGCTTTCCCAGTTATGGCTGGGTTCACAGGATACTAGTGTAACTTGTTAAAAAGCCAATCAACATATGGTCACTTGAGTAGCAGTATGTTTATATTGAACCCACTTAGGTAACTACTTCTTAGATAGAAATTCTGAAGATTGTTAATGCTTTTGTCATTTTTAACTCATTCAGTCAGGTGAATCCCTCTGGCCCAACTAATCTTGGAAATGGTATTTTCCTAATAGTCTGACTTCCAACAATTAAAACTTTTTAATATGAAGTTATCTTTCAATCATGTAGTTTTCCTGTTCAACAGGAATGAAAAGGAGAGGGAGTATCTAATGTCAGCTGTGATGCAAAGTGTGCAGCTCAAAATAGCACTGTTCTTTTCTCTACTTTTCCTGGCAGGATTGCACCATAAATTCATAGCTTTCTGAAAATCAACTACAGCTCAAATATGCTCCCCTTTTTATCAATGTTCATGTTATGCCCTATAGTATCTGCATTCCCAAAAGACATGTTAAAAATATTGACCTGCTTCATAAAACATTCTGTAAACCAGGAGCCTAATATTATGGTACCATTTCTCCTTTTATTTTAATGGTGGAAACATCTTCACTGCAGTTTCAATATCTCAAAAGAGGAATATTTCTTCTGGTTACACTTCTTTTTTCAAAATACAGGACCAATTTGGTTTT
Source organism: Varecia variegata (assembly GCA_028533085.1). Classification (NCBI taxonomy): domain Eukaryota; kingdom Metazoa; phylum Chordata; class Mammalia; order Primates; family Lemuridae; genus Varecia; species Varecia variegata. The sequence goes on along the minus strand of JAQIFY010002250.1, from coordinate 2,799 downwards.
GACACAGTAGGTATGTCAAGAATTTGCACCTTAAACAGGCACCACGGGTAATTCTGATGCAGGTTGAAGACATAGGATCCACATACTAAGAACCACTGGTTTAGAGATGACTATGTTAAGCTTGCCTGTAATCATTTCTTTGGTCAGTCCAACCAGTAGAATGTGTAGGACCAGAAGATATCTATGGAGGCATGACAGTCACCAAAGTGAACAAATTGTGTAACGAAAGTGCAAATTTGCTTTGGAATTCTCAAAATTCTATTGTATTATAAAAAGAGAACACAGCCAAATAAAATATGCTGGATGAAACTGTGGTCTCTCCACAGAAAAACCTGTTTCACAAATGCTTTGTTACTCAAGGGCATTCAGGCTCTGAAATAATGCATTCCAAATTTATTAGACCAGTTTAAGTGTTCCTCCAACTATTTATGATTAAAATTTGCAACACTTTATTACATTGGTTAATGCTGACTAAGGGCCTAGGTTGAAGGAAAGTGCTAGAGTTAAACAAATCAAGTCTCTGCAGGCCCAGGCAGGACCCGAATCAAGATATAAAGACCCTGTATTGCAGTTGCACCTTGCCAAATACCTAGGTAAAATTAGTTGGCTAAATCCAGTGAGACGCTCCCCGAAGATGTAAGACAAATGCTTTGTTTTATGCATGGCTGTGTCCCTATGTGACAGGCAGCAATAGGGTTCTTGTTACCAACAGTCCTGTACCCAAAGGGACCTTGGAAATCAGTGCCATGTAGCAGAACAGAATCTGATACTTGCTACTTCCAAAGCAAGTGTACGACTATACTTGCTTAGTCTGTATGCTGCCCTCAACTACTAAATTGTTCTGCCTATGAAGGATGACTAAAACTGGACAGCTGAGTGAGAAATGAAAGCTGGGAAGAAACAATATTGTACTGCATACTTAAATTGTTCAGAAGGTAGGTCTGAAGTGTGTGTGTGTTTTAAACCGTACACCCAAAGCTTAAGAGATACCACAAAGGATTTTGTTTATAAAATGAGGTATTTTTGCAATCTAAACATCTCCCTCAGCCTGTCCTGTGAAATTGTCAGTCAAATAAACATGACTCATTAGTACCTCATGAAGCAAATTTTCCTTTTGGGGAATGTGATTAAATGCACAACCCATATTGAAAATTTTGGCACAGGAGTCAAATAGGCAGGCCAAGGAGGACAGCTACCTATGGGATGGATGTACATATATTCATGACCAATATTTAAATCCAATGTAGCTTTGATAACTGCTTCATAAAATGTTTATACCTCACTGAAGAGTCTATCATCTTAAAAGAAAATCTTTACTATGTTTATTTATTATGCTTAATTAGCTTTAGTAGTAGTCTGCCAAGTTTAAAAAAAGTATTCATAGTAATTAGTAATTCCATTGCATTAAAACTTAGTAGTGCCTTCTTTGAAGGTTAAATTTCCTCAACGAGGCAAAATCTCTTTTTGCTTATTGTCATTTATTCAATTAGTTTATTCTCTTTGAGTAGTGAGCATGATACAGGCCTGGCTCACAATTTACTTAATCTACTAGCTTCCATTTCTCTTTAAAATAAGGATATGGCTAACGTGATACTTCAGAGAGTGTTGATGGACAACCAACAACCTAGCACTAGTAGATAAGAGACTACATAAAACTCCTACCAGAGATGTTCGTATCTATAATTCATCTATGTTAATGTATATATATTTTCTAGTTGCTGTGATTTATCTTCTTTAATTACATTTTCTTCCTACATGTTACTAAGATAGAGGTATAAAGCCCTAAACTAGCAAGTATACCCAAAACATTTTTTACATGTTAATATAAATTCACTTTAATGATGGCATGTTATTCCATCTACTGGCTGGGACGTGGTATATATAATTATTTGCCTATTCATTAATCAGTGCTGAATATTTGTATTCTGATTCCTGGCTAAGCTGGCATCCCTCTTTTCTATGTACTGACTGAAACTTTGATGACCAGCAAGGTCTCTGCCTTACTAGTTGCCATTTGAGCAGTATTTATTTTTAGAAGTCTTAAGTTCAAAATATTTCTTTTAATTGTTCTTGTCCAGAATCCACCACCTTTTTCTGTATAAGGCCACATAGGAAGTATTTTAAGGCTTTTAACAACCCTTTAAAAATGTAAAAAAACATTAACTCCCAGACTATAAAAACAAAGGCTGTGCTTGCTACAGTAGTTTGTCTAATTCTGTTCTAATCCCTAGTGGGGAAAAAAAGGGTAAACAAAGCTCAACTTCATGCATAATGTATGTACAATCACAGTAAGTCATTAAGTGCTGGTTAGATATTTAACTTGGTTTTTACCACAATGCTTTTTGGCATCTCAAATTATCACTGAATGCTTCTGTTTAAACAATTAATACAGCAAGTATTAAAATATACTATGCCCTAGAAGAGAAACTCAATGGTTATAAAGTAAAAAATAGCTGAAACTGAAAGATTTAAGTTTATTGCAACATGGGTACAACCATATACTTATGTAGATAAAATAGTTTCACATGTAACATCTCACATTTCAAATAGCACCTGAAACTTGCCATTGTAATTCCAGTAGCTAACATAATGGAAATTACTGTTATTTTATGAAAATATTCCCATGGAATTAAATACAGCACTTGAAAAAACAAGGTTAAGTTTCTCAAAACTTGGTTTAAAGTCTGTTTACTTGGTTTAAAGTCTGTTTATGGAACAAGCTACAAGTCCAAATAATCTATGTTGTTTGACACCTACTTATAGAGTTCCTCATTTTACTCCTGTTTTGTGGGACAAAAA